>JAKSZT010054495.1:1739861-1878132 GCA_026826555.1 Tolypeutes matacus | reverse complement strand
TCAGAGTCATTTGTATTTTTCTGTTGCCCTCTGGTCATCATATTATCTTGATGGGTTTGTTCAGTTGATTAGCTTTTCTCTATGCTCTAGAATTTTATTTAGCTATTGGTTCTGCATGTGAGTTAAGGTTTCTCTTTGGCAGTTTTTCTTCTTATTTTATTTCCTTGCTTCTTTCTATGTTCCCTTGAAGGCAAAAGGTTAGGGCCAGAGGAATCAAAAGATGTAAGGAAGGCAGAAGGATAAAAGAAATATTGATAAAAGTTAGAAGAGGGGCAAAATGAGACTTAATGAGATGAATATTTAACTTGTGTAGGCAGTGTAGAGTACTAGGAAAAAATATGTAGTTCCTATAATGGACTGGGAAAACAAATGGAGGAATATATATATAGTGATTTAGAAGGCTAGAATTATGAGGAGGGAGAGAAATAGTAGAGAAAGGTCTGAAAGGAAAAAGTTAATACTAATAAAAAAAAAAGAAAAAAGAAGAAGAAGAAAACAAAATAGATGGGATAGAAATTGACACCCTTAAGTTGTGGGCCTATGAAAAAATGTTGCCTCTAAGAGCCACAACAGAAAACAGAAGGCGGAAAGATGCAGGAAGGATCAGTGATAGTTTGTAATACAGAATCAATATATACAGCGAGTGGGAAATTTGAATAAGAAGCCCAGCAGAGAAGCGACCAGCTGGCAGCACCTATTTAAAAAAAAAAATAGAAGGAAAAAGGAAGGGGGGAGGAAAACCGGAATAATAGCAATAGACCAAAAAGTAACAGAGAGAAACCAAAGATCCACACAGGCAAGCAGTCAAACAGAGCTAAGAGGGGGTCAATGATTCCCCTAGGGTCCACGTGGATCCTTCCTGCCTACTTGTGTTTATCAATGAATTTCCCCACAGGGTTCTATATGCAGGTCCTGAAGCAGCTTTTCGATATTAAACTAAATTAAAAAGAATTTATTTTTCATTTGTTGAGGTGACCTCACTTTTTTATTTTTTTTTTTATTTTTTAAATTTTTTTTAGCCAAATGCAGGACCCAAAATAATTCCTCCTCTAGACCAACCCCCTTACGGAAGGGACCCTAGCTGGGCCCGTGGAAATTAATCAAGCACGTCCCACTTTCCGGACTCCCCAGGTTAGCTGAAGCCCTGATGTTAGTCAGTGAGGAGTGCTAAAGATGGCGGATTCTGCCCCTTCTGGTGCCGAGCTCCAGCGTCACCGGGCTGCTAAGTAAATCAGTTTAAGTGTAGATTCACGTCTGCTCTCAGCCTGATGCTGCTTCAGGTGGGCTTATCTGCTCCCCAAAGCTATGGGGCAGTGCAGGCAGCCAGATCAATGTCTAAAAATATAAAATACCCTTCCCTGTCTTCCAACAGTACCCTCCCTTTTTTGGGAAGTGTCCCTTCCTCCTGGCTCCGCAGCGGCCCGGGGTCTTATCCCTGGGTGGCTAGGGAAATCAGGTCCGTTCCCCGACCAAAATCCCCCCTCCGGTCCACCGGGTGCTGATTAGCTCGTTTGCTCTGTTCACACAAGGTCCAAGGGGTGCCAGGCAGCCAGATCCCCAGAAAAGAAAACTTTTTTGCCCCGCCCGCGGCTTCAAATGGCCGTTTTATTTTTTTTTTCCCTAACCGCGGGGCTCAGCCGCCTGTGCCAACCTCCACCGGCAGCCTCAAAACTCACGAATCTCCACCGTTCGGTCCACGCCGCCGATCCGCGCAGATAAATGTCCCAAGCTTCTCACTCCACGCGTGCACAGCACAGACCCCCGGGCAGGACCCCGTCCACAATCCGCCTTGCTCTGGGAGCTTGCAGTGTGCACCCTCCTACACTAACACCATCTTGCCTCCCCTCTATTTTCACTTTTAATAATTCTTTTTTCTTTTTGCTCCTCAGCCTGACTCATTTCAAGTAGTTTTGTTTTGAGTTCATTGATTCTATCTTCTGCCAGCTCCAATCTGCTCTTGAAACCCTTCTAGGTATTTTTCATTTCAGTTATAGAGGTTTTCAACTATAATTATTCTGTTTGATTCTTTTATTAAAATTTCTTTCTCCTTATTAAGATTATCATATTGATCGTTGATTATTTTCTTCATATACTTTAGTTCTTTATTTTCCTTCATCATCTTGAGCATTTTGATATAATATTTTAAAACTTTTGTTTGATATGTCTACATTCTGGTCTTCTTTCTTTTTTTTTTTTAAGTTGTCTTTCTCCTTTGGATGGACCATGATTTCATAATTCTTTTTGTTGTACTCCTTTGTTGCACACTGTCCATCTTAACATTTTAAAATGTTAACACTGGGATTAATTTCCTGAGACATCTGCTTCTTGATTTCATAACCAGCATGTGAATATACAGAGATTATCTTGAGCTTCAGCCCTTCTATCAGGATGTCTGCCCAAGGTGAATGCAATGTTCAGGGTTTTTCCCTGTCTTTCTGGGCCTGTCTCTTGTCCTGCACTGTTTCTTGTTAGTTGTTTTGAATTCTGCTGTTTACAAGATTTTGGTTTTCCCTTGTTTCCAATGAGACAGGCCACACTTTCCTGTGTGTTTGAAGTTGGCAGGCCTTTTCCCCTGACTTCCCACCTCTGTGATTTCTTGTACTCCCTTCCTCTTCTCAAGCAGAATTTCCAGAAGGGCAAAATCTGGGAGGAGGGGCTGGCCATTGCAGATTTCCCCAAGTCCATCTTTCCCAGACAAAACAGGGCTAGGAAACAACAAAAGGGGCTGAGACTGGCCATAAAGTACCTTGGAGAAGGGACCAGGAAGGGCACCAAGAACACTTCGGATGCCTCCCAAAGCTGAGATTTTCTGGCCTGCCCAGCAATTGCAACTCTTCAGCATACTGTCACCCACATCCTCAAGTATCCACCACTGTTACCCTTTTCTGGGTTATATCAAAGGAATGATATTTCTCATAGCTGGGCATCCAGCGATTGGAATTCACTAATCAAATGCTTTGATCAGTGATTGGCAATGCCCAAACCTATCTTGAGGAAATGGATATTTATGTTCCTTTCTCTCACCAGCATGCTAGCCAGCAGCTGGATCCCACAGCAGCTTCCACAAGAGTGGTAGATGGGCTCCGGTTGCCACCACCTGGAAAGAGCAATTTAATGTTCTTTACCATAATTTATCAGTCTCTTCCTCCTGACCTTCTCAGGATGCTGTAAATTGTTCTTCTGTCTTCCAGAGTTGCAAAATAATTATTCCTGCCAGTTCCTGTCTGGTTAATAGCTCTTTATGTGGAAAGACTGAATCCTGGCACTCCCTACCCTGCCATCTTCCCACATTCCCTCTTCCCTTAAATCTACTTCTTTATATAAGTATCAACTAAATAATCATGTTTTAATGATGATTATTTAAAATTGCTGTTTAAAATATGATATTTTTCATTATAAAATATAATAATGGGTATGAAAGTGTTTAGTAAACTATAAAGTGTTATATAAATGCTTGGTATTTTGTTTCTTAAGTCCTATAATATCTATAGGGGTTATATTATTGGAAATGACATTTGACAAGGTCAAACATTAATTATGAAAGAGAAAATGGGTGGACACTTTCATTTGAAACCACCACCACCTATTTCTGTTGACTAGTAAGATCAAGAAAGAAATAATTATGCAAACAGCAAAATGGTAAAATTTTATCTTCTTATATGTCCATAATATCGTAAACCTTACTGAGTAAAGTTCACCATGCATGAATCATATTAAATCCTCGAGTTCAACTAATAATTTTCTATGCTGAATTTATAGGTTTACACAATCTGTACTCTATATTGCCACCAATTTTTTTTCATAATTCAGCATTTTTCTTCTAGGAAAATCCTAGGCCTGAATATGAGAACTTCAATGTTTGAAGATGCTCATAGAGCAATGTTTCAAAGATGTTAGTGTTATATCTTGGAATCTGGATAGGATAGATCTGGTAAACTTGAATTTTCCTTCCTCTTTCTCTTATACGAGAGTATTCATTTTCTATTGTCAGAACCTCACCAAAAGCTATATCCCATTTCTCTAAACAGTGTAATCATTGTTTTAATGATCATGAGATCATATGGAACTAAATCAAACTGCCTTACAAAAGGAGGGAAAAGGAAGACAATCACTAATTCTCTGCTCTTCAGAATTATCTATTATATCTTGTTTTTTCTAAGTTATTTTTTCCCTTAAAGATAAATGATGACAAATAGGGAATGAAATAACTTTTCTCTGTTTGATGTGTGATAAGACATAGGCAGATAAAAGCAGCTTTCACAGGGTATTGTTATAATTAGGATTTATTTCATTTAAGGGTGATCAATACAATTTGGTTTACATTCAATCTACCTTTTTATAAAAATTTGGGGCTTAGATTTTGAGGTTCAGCTGGGTTATTTGGTTTATCATAAACATGATCAAACTTATCACAGAAAATTATACTTTTCTAAGCTGCTGTAATAAAAAACAGTAATGGTGCCTTACATTCATATAGTGTTCTACCAGTTTACAAAGAAATTTCATATGTTGACCTAACCCCAAGTCATCACAACAGTAAAGGAAATAGGCATAGTAAAGTCAAATGGTGTTAAAAGGGCTTTGGAGTCATAGAGTTTGGAATTGAATCTTGGTTCTTCTACTTACTTGCCTTAAGTATATAGGCCAAGTTAGTTAATCTTTCGTTGAGTTAATGTTTTTATTTTCAAAAAGTTTTAGATTACAAAAATGTTACATCAAAAATATAAGGATTCCCACAAACCTCACCCATCCCCTTCCCACACTTTCCCCCATTTAACATCAGCTTTCATTAGTTTGGTAAATTTGTTACAATTGATGAACACATATTGAAGTATTGCTACTAACCATGGCCTGTAGTTTACATTATATTTACACTTTGGGTGGCACAATTTTATAGGATATTACAAAATGTATAATGGCTTGTATCCATCAATGCAATGTCACCCAAGACAATTCTAACGTCCACAAAGTACCCCATATTAAACCTATTCTTCTCTCTCCTTCCCCTCAGAATCTCTGGTGTCCACTGCCTTCATATAAATGATGTTCTTCCATTGCTAGAATAATCATAAGTCTACTTAAGTTGATAGTTGCATTCCCCCTTTAAGTTTGTTCATTCCTCAATCTTGAGGTTTTGGTATGGTGATGCCCACTCTGTTTCTGATTGGGAGGGGGCTTAGATGCCGTGAGGCCGATGGATGGAACTGTCTTGCTTGCAGTTTTATGTACTCTCTGTTTTTTGGTATTGATGTTGTCCATCATCATCCTTTTGTTAGTTGTCCTGGGTGAATCCAATGAAATGGAGAGTAGGTGTTGCAGCTCTTGCTAGGATTCAGAGTTCAACCAAGATATAAACAGACTAAAGATTTAAGTCTCTGAGACATATATTTAATGAGTATAGTGCTAATTATAGGTTCAAATAAAAAGAGCAGAAGAGTCATATGTAGGGAAATTGTAAATGAGTCTAACTTTGTTACATTGCGGAGCATTCATTCCAAAGTAAGGCCCACTGACAAGGTGCCAAATTCCTGAGATTGTGAGCCCTGTATATACTGTCTAGATGTCTCTAGAGCCCTCAGGGACCCACTGTTTGAGGCACTGTTTACTGTGGCAGTCAATGAGGTCCTGCTGAAAGGTGCATAATTGTAACCTTTGGATTGACCTCCTGACTCACTTTGAAATCTCTTAACAATAAAAACTCTTTTGTATTTAGTATTTCCTCCTTTTGGTCAAGGTCATTTTCTGGATGTATTGCTAGTTGGTGCTTGCTAATAAGCCCTCAGTGCCAGGGAGGGTCATGCCTGGAAGTCATGACCCATGCCAGGGAGAAGTTAGAGCATTTAAAAGCAAGCTGCCCTTCAGAAGTTAATATTTTTAAACCACAGTTTCTTGTTTTGTAAAATGAGGATAATTAAAAACCATCTAGCACATTTGTTATGAGGAATATTACATTATATATTTATAACAACTGATTCCAAAGCAGTTGTTATGTATGGCTGTATAAATGGTTTAAACTTTATCTCCATTAACGATGGTGCTTTGGAGGCTCCCAGAGGTTCTCATTTGTCTGATGTGCAACCAGGTTTTGAAATCATATTCTTGCTCTAGGTCCAGATAATTGCACACTTCCTGTATGTAATCTCTGTAATTTGGAATGTGGTCAATGAAACATTGGAATGGTTTCATTTAGTATAATTTTTTTCTGCACTTTCAATCACCTGCTTGTGATGTATTTTTCCACTTTGTTATTTGTTTTGTTTTTGTTTGACAATAGTATTAATTCAATTATAGCTCAAATTTCTACAGTTCTAAATAATGGTTACAGCATAGTGTAAATGGCACTGACTGACTTCTAAAACTAGGTCATAAACGGTCATAAAAAAGGCTTTCTGTTTCTTGGAACACTCACATTTGGAGCCTTGAGCTGCTATGTAAGGAATCTGACTACTCTGAGGTTATCAGGATGAGTGGCTTAAACCTCATGCAGAGGTTGTGCGTAGGCAGTTTGGTTGACAGTGACAATTGAGCCCAGTCTTCCAGCCTTTTCTGCCAAGGCAATAGACATGATTGAAGCCATCTTGGACCCTCCAGGATAGCCTGTATGCCAGCTGAGTACAAGTGAATGAAATCAGTTGAGACAACAAAGAGCAGAAAACTTGTCCTACAAGCCTTTTAAGAATTCCAGGGTCACTGAATCTGTGATATATAATAAAAGGATTGTTTAAGCTACTAAATTTGGGGGTAGTTAATTAAACAGTAAAATAATAACTGGAACAGGCTCTTTACATATGTAATTCTATTTTCATGGAATACTTTTCCTTTCTTTCTGTCACTTTTAGTACTTTCTTATTGCCTCTTTGGGAGCAATATCATAAAAATTTATAGCCACATGTTACTTTCTTAAAAGACAGGCAAAGAAACATCAGAAGACAATGAGAAATTTGAAGGAATGGGGACATGATTTCAGGGCATGGACGATAATATAGATGTTGCACAACAGAAGAATAAAAGAATGTAATAAGGAAAGAGAAGATTTGAATTACAAAATTAATTGGAAACAATGCTTAGAAATAGAAAGGTTAGAAATGAAATACTGAAACACTTTGTGAGTACAGATTTTCCTTTTACTTCCTTTAAAAATGGAATAGTAATAATGAGAACACTGGAAAATGAGCCTTTAACCATGATAAAAGGATCAGTTTTTATATGGCCAATGACAACTTTGGATGAACATTAATAAAATAATAACAAATATTTATTGTGGATAGTTAATAATTTAATCATCATGCCAACTGTGCAAGGTAGTTTTATTGTTGCTTTCATTTTCCCTATAAAAGTAATGAAACTAAAGCTCAACAGGTTTTGGGAACATAGTCAAGTTTTCAGAGTACGACTCCAAAGCTTGAGCCCTTTCTGGTTAAGCCACCAAATGCCACAGTCACATAATAGGACAATTAAGGAGGCATTTTATTTCTTTCCTTTTAATTTTTATTTTCTCTTTCATCCCCACAGATAGTATCCCTGAGCTAGACAGATGATTTTCAAAGTTATGTACATGATCTCAAAAGGGCTTGAGAGAACAACTGAGAGTAAGTAGCCAGCTCACACTACTAGAAATATGAAGAGTCAAAATTCTTTTTTTTGTTATATCCCAGACCTACAAAAATGTCTCCTCTAAGATTTTATTAACATAAGTCAGTTTTTCATGCTTCTGAAAAAAAAAAACAAACTCTTCATCATGCTACTCAGACGAAAGGAGGACTGCCTCGCTTCCAGGGAGTTGCTGCTGTGATTTGCAATCCGAGATCTCTAAGTTTTCTCTGTTGATGTTTTCAAATTACAGCCTATACATTTGAAAGATGCTGTTGGGAATGTTTGCATTTTTAGTCTAGTAGATAGACTGAATGCTTAATTCTAAGTTGCCATGTGTGTGAGTGTGTATATGTGTGTTTTTAGCTTCATTGTGCATTTGTAAATTTACTAGCTTACTGGATCAAAGCCTGCAACTGTAGTTGGCTTGCATATTGAGACATTCACTAGGGGAGGAGTTTAAAAGAAGAGATCAATGAAATATGGTGTGCAGTACACTTCCTTTGAAGTTCCACTGCTGGAAATCTCAGTTATGCTTGTTTTATTATGGCCATGTGAGTTACAGGGAAGAACTATCTTCAAATGTAATGACTTATTTCTTGAAACCCAAACAACTCCTTAGAAGCAATGTCTTTAAAAAAATATCAGAAACAGTAAAACATTAAATTTGGTTGCCCAATTTATCTCTTCTTCATTTCATTTATCCTTGGGTTTAATGGCTTTCAAATATATGGATCTTGACCCATATTAAGAAATGCATTTTAAATCAAGACTCATTACACATATACATACATAAATGAAATAAAAGATTTAGTCAACAATACTTCCCTTATTATATATTCTGTTTTCTATTCTACTACTATTCCATTCCATACCATACCATACCATATTCTATTCTCAATATTTTATTCTATTCTACTATAGTCTGTTTTATTCTCGTCTGTTGTGTTTCAGGAAAAATGTCATTACAACCTTCAAAAATGATTTCATGATCTTAAATTATGGATTTCCTTTCTCCAATAGTTTTAGAACACAGAGCTCTAGTGAACAGTGAGAAAGATCTACTGATAACAGGGCCCTGGCTCAGGATTCTGACTTGTAACAGAATAGAGGCCAAGACAAGAGGGGAGCAATAGAAGGACAATGAGAGATTCCTTTTATTAAATTATTAAAAAATAAGTAATTAAATAAATTTGAAGAATACTTTATAACCAGCTGTAACACAATAGTATGTGGAAGGAGCAAATTGTGAATTTTAGAAGTTTTTTCCTAGACTAGGTTAAAAAAATCATTAATAAAATATTAAGGAAATAATTTTTGTTTGGTCATTACTTTTAATTCCTTCTGATTTTAAAAGTAATATATACTTATTTACATATAATTTTCAACATACAGTATAATATGAAAAAAAAATAAAGCCACCTATAATTCTACCACCTGTTAAAGATATTTAATAATTCCTTGATATATCTCCTTATGAGACATCTCATTATTTTTCTTTGTACATATTTTTATAAATATTAACTTCATACCATATATTACACACTATACTTAAAATTTTACCTTTATAAGAATTTCTATGTCATTAAAAATAATTTTAATGTGATATATTACAGATATGTATTATGATTCATCTATCTCTTTGTTGTTAAAAATTTACATTGTTTTTAATTTCTCATCAGTACAAATAATGCTGCACTGAACATTATGGTGGGCACATCGAGTCAATTGCATCTACAGTTGATTAGATCTACAATCAACAAAGGAGTTGCTCTCAACAATGTGGGGCATCTCCTCAGCCAATCAGAGGTCTTAAAAGTCAGATCTGAGGATTACAGAAGTCAGAAAGAAGAATTTCTGCCTCTACTTCATGCAGCCAAACTTTGTCAGCATTTCCAGGTTGCAGCGTGGCCTACAGAATTTGGACTTGTCAGCTCCCACAGTCATGTATGCCAATTCCTATAAAAATCATATATATCCTGTTGGTTCTGTTTCTCTGGAAAATCTTGATTAATATATTTGATTTAGGAATACATTTTTATCAGTATATTTTTAGAAAGTATACATTGGTGTCTTTTATAAGTTATATATTTGAGATTTTTTAATATCTAATTAACACTGCTGATCATTGCCTTTCACCCCTTGCTGTGTTGCATCATGGAGAGCTAGAGTTTTCTTAAGGAATTTTTTTTTCAGTTAGGCCAGTAATTTATTAAGGAAGGGAGGGAAGAGAAATGGGAGAAAATAACAGAATATGGGTCCCAAGTAGAGATGAAAGGGGTTGAAAAGAGATTTAAAAAAGGACTGACTTACAGGTTACAATTCACCATTACAGATTACAATGCACAGGTTTTACTTGTGTGTTTTTACAGCCAGGGGGGCAGAGAAGAAGGCCAGAATGGGGTGGGGGGGAAGCAAGATCAGGGGATAGAAAGCAAGAACAGGGCTTTTAAAAAAAGATTCGTTTTATTTGTTTATTTATTCCTACCCACCCCTTCGTTGCTTGTTGCTCTGTGCTGTGCCTTTAGGAGACACTGAGAACTGAACCCGGGACCTCCGATGTGGGAGGGAAGTGCCTAATTGCTTGAGGCACTTCCATTCCCTCCTTATGGAATTTAGCAAGAGTCACTTAAGAGACCCAGGTTCTTGGATGGTAGATGAGTGATCAATATATTTTCTAGTCTATATCCCCATATTTGAGTCACTAATAAAATGATATATAGTGAAAACAAAGTCTTGATTTATCTGTATTTTGCTTCACCATGTCACTTTTATAGATATTGAGCATGACACCTCCAAGGGGAGTTTAGATCTTACATCTTTGCTCTGGGTTTTCATGGGCATGTCAATGAGAAGTTAGAATAGTGTGGACCTAATATCACCATCACAACTTGGGGTAGTCATTTATTGTATTGATAATAGTTTTATAGGTTTGAAAGGCTATCTTGCAGCATTAAAATGTTTACAATATGATTGTTGTCTTAGTCAGCCAAAAGGGGTGCTAATGTGAAATACCAAAACTGGGTTGGTCTTTAGAAAGGATATTTATTTGGGGTAGGAGTCCACAGATACCAGGCCATAAAGCGTTAAGTTTCTTCCCTCACCAAAGTCCATTGCCACGTGTTGGGGCAAGACAGCTACCGACATTTGTCAGGGTTCAGGCTTCTTGGGTTCCTCTCTTCCTGGGGCTACATTTCTCTCCGGGCTTAGCTTCTTTTTTTTTTTTTTTTTTTTTTTTATTATGGGTAAAAATCAAAATTCTCACAATACATACAAACATTTGCAAAATGATATATAAATATATATGCATATATGTGTATTTGCTTACAAAAATGTTATTTATATATATATATATACATTTATTTTAAGAGGTGCTTAGATTACCTAAAATATTACATGGAACCCACTGGGATTCCCATGTTGCCCACCTCCCACACCTCCCACCACATCCTTAGCTTCTTTGGTTCATCCACATGGTCAGCTGTAGACTATCAGGCAAACGGCTCACTTCTCTTCTTCTGGGGCCTTCTCTCCAACATCAGAACTGCTTCTCAAAATCTTCTTCAACTCTGTTCTTGCCATGCCTTTTATATTTGATTCCCTACCCACCAAGGGGTGGGGTTCAACGCCCTACTGATGTGGTCCAGTCAACGCCCTAATCATAACTTAATCATGCCCAGATTAATAGATCAGTTTACAAGCATGATCCAATTATATTTTTGGAATTCATAATACATCAAATTGCCCAACAGCTACAATTTTGATGTTTCTTTTTTTTTTTTTAACTTTTAAAAATAGTTTATTGCCAAACAATATTGCTTGGCTTGTTACTGCAAACATTTATTTGTTATATATATATATATATATTATTATGGGTAAAAATCAAAATTCTCACAATACATACAAACATTTGCAAAATGATATATAAATATATATGCATATATGTGTATTTGCTTACAAAAATGTTATTTATATATATATATATTTTAAAAGATACTTAGATTACATAAATGTTACACAAAAATTACAGGGATTCCCATGTTCCCCACCTCCCACACCTACTGCAACCTCCCATATAAGTATTCTTCATTACGGAATAACATGGATGAATCTTGAAGACCTTATGTTGAGTGAAGCAAGCCAGGAATTGAAGGATGAACAGTACATGACCTCACTGATTTGAATTGAGGAAAGTGAGCAGTCTCTAAGAACAATTGCCTGAAAGATAGGTTAACAAGAAAGAGAAAGAGAAGAGAAGGTTGTGAGCCATCACCCATATGGACATAATCTATGATGTTTCCTGATTGTATGTGGTATATGTATGTGTGTGTGAATATTTTATATCCACAACATGAAACCCAATAAGATGCTCTAATTCATTCTTTTAAAGAGTCATTTCCAAATTCTCTTATGTTTTAAAAATGATGGGGAGAGAGAGGGAAGGAGATGGCAGAGTAAGGATCTCCAGGATTCAGTTCGTCCTACAGGGCAGTTAGTAATCACCCAAGGCTATCTAAAGCACCAGTTTTGGGGACCCAGGAGACCAGAAGAGAATCCTGCAAGGTTCTTGAAGGAATGGAAGAATGAGTTTGCCTATCTACAGTGAGGACTCATGAGTAAGGCATTCCAGGCCAAGGAGGCCAGTGCCCATATTTCATTGTTGGCAGAAGTTTCCTGGGGAGCTATTCTAGGGCTGGAGTTGGAAGTTCCATTTCCCAAAAATAGTGGAGGAAGAGAACAGTCAGGTACCAATGTCAGGTACTGATTAGTAAATTTGGCTGGCTAAAGTATAAGAACAGCTAAAGTTTAAACCTGTCCAAATCAGAAAAAGACCTATAGCCACCATTTTAACTCCACAACTGGCATGAGGGGAAACAGGCCTAATTGAAATTCAGTGATGGTAGGGATCAGCTTCTTTTCACCCAGATTGGATTGCACCTCTAACCTAAGCTCCAGCCCCTCCTCTGGCAGGGAAGAAGCTGGGAGGGGAGGGTGTCTGCACTAACTTATCCGGTCAATTGCAGGCTCTTTTGGCCAACACAGACTGAATAGTTGGGCACATGGTGCTCCATTCCCACACACCAATAAGATGAGGGGAGCTGTGTTTCTTGGCATCTCTGGACAACTGAAGGTATTTTCAGCCTGCATGGACTGATGTGTTGAGTGCATTTGATTCTATCTCCACCCACCAATATGATAGGAGGGGGCAGGTGTTTCTTCAGCCTCTCTGGGCAACTGCAAGTGCTTTTGGTCCACATGGACTGCATACTCAGACACCTGTAGCTCCATCCCCATCCTGCAATAGGATAAGAGGGCAGATGTGTTCTCTCAGCCTCTCTGGTCAACTGCAGGCACTTTTGTCCTGAACAATTTAGACTTTTGGATGCCTTTGACTCTACCTTCACTCACAATAGGAAAGAGGGAGGTGGTGTCTCTTCAGACTCTCTGGGCAACCGCAGGTGCTTTCAGGCCATAAAGATGGAATATTCAGAAACCTGGGGCTCCATTACCACCACCTGATAAGTTTAGAGGGGCCTGGTGGTTCCTCATCCTCTCCAGGAAATGACAGGCACTTTCAGCCAGTACAGACTGGACTGTTGGGTGCTTGTAGGTCCACCCAAACACCCAATAGGATAGAAGGGGAGCTGTGTTTCCTCAGCCTACCTTGGCAACTGCAGGTAATTTTGGCCCACACGGACTGTCCTGTTGGATGCCTGTGGTTCCAACCCCACCTTTAAATGACAGAAGGAACAGCATTCCCTCAGTTTCTCAGGGCAACTGCAGGTGATAAGGTTTTTGGGCACTCCAGAGGGTCCATCCTCAATCCTGGTAGGGGAGGAGGGGGCCAGTGCAATGTCAGACTACCTGGGAAACTGCAGTCAGTTATGACCCACATGGCTTAATTTGCTGTTCACACCTGCAGCCCATTCCCAGCCCTGGCGGTGGAGGAAGGGGTGTGAAGCTTCATCAGTCTCTCTTGGCAATGACAGATGGTCTTGTCCTCCTAGGCCTGGATTACTAAATACAATTATGGCTCCATCCCTATCCTTGGCAGAGGAGAAAAGTGGGAGAAGCTTCATTAATTCCTTGGGCAATTTGAGCAGAATCAGCCTCCATAGCTTAGAGTAATAACTACAACCTCAGCTTCTACTACACAACCAGCAAGGGAGAAAGAGAAAGAGCCCTAAACTAAAGAAAGAAACTGCACCCAGAATAAATACATCTAGGAAGCCAGATGCCAAGAAACCAAAAAATTTTATAATCTATGCTAAGAAACAGGATGATAATGCCAAAAGGAACAAGATAAGGTTCAAGATGACATAAAGTAGTTGAGACAACTAATCATAGATGTTCAAACAAATCTTAATAAATTCATTGAGATGGCTACAGAGATTAATGATATTAAGAAGACACTGGGTGAGCACAAAGAAGAATTTGAAAGCATACATAGAGAAATAGCAGATCTTATGAGAATGAAGGGCACACTAAATGAAATTAAAAATACACTGGAGGCATATAATAGCACATTTGAGAAGGCAGAAGAAAGGATGAGTAACCATGAAGATATGGTCTCCAGAAGTGAACATACAAAGGAAGAGAAAAAAGAATGGAAAAAATTGAACAGGGTCTCAGTGAACTAAATGACAGCAAATGATATGCAAACATAAGTGTCATGGGTGTCACAGAAGGAAAAGAAAATGGAAAAAAGTGCAAAAGAATGTTTGAAGAAATAATCATTGAAAATTTCCCAACCATATTGAGGACATAGATATCCATATTTAAGTAGCACAATCAACTCTCACCCAAATAATTCTGACTAGACCAACCACGAGACATTTACTAATCAGAATGTCAAATGCCAAAGACAAAGAAAGAATTCTGATAGCAGCAAGAGAAAAGTGATGCCTTACATACAAGGAATATTCAATAAGATTAAATGATGATTTTTCAGTAGAAACCATGGAGACAGGAAGGCAGTGGCATGATATGTTTATGATACTGCAAGAGAAAAACTGTAAGACAAGAATCTTCTCTCTGGCAGGACTGACTTTCAAAAATAAGGGTGAGTTAAGAATATTCACAGATAAACAGAAACTGAGAGAGTTTGTAACCAAGAGACTGGCTTTGCAGAAAATAATAAAGAGAGTTCTACACTGTGAAAAAGAAAAGTCAGGAGACAGAGGCTTGGAAGCGAGTTGAGAAATGAAGATTATATCACTAAAAGTAACTAAAAATGAAAATGAGTAGTGAAAATAAAATATGAAAAATAAAAGCCAAAGGTCAAAATGGGTGAAGTAAAGAACTCCCTTTATTTAGTAATATATTTAGCAATAATATTGAATGTTAATGGATTATAACCTCAAATCAAAAGACACAGACTGACCAAATAGAAAGGAAAATACAAGGCTTCTATATGCTGTCTACAAGAGGCTCACCTTAGACACAAGAATACCAATAAATTGAAAATGAAAGGGCGGGAAATGATATTCCATGCACACAGTAACCAAAAGGAAACTGGAATAGCTATACTTAAATCAGATGAAATAGACTTTAAAAGTAAAATTGTTATTAAAGACAAGGAAAGGCATTTTATATTAAGAAAAGGAGTAATTCACCAGGACAAAATATCAGTCATAAATGTTATGCCCTAAACCAAGATGCCACAAATTACATGAGGCAAACACTTGCAAAACTGAAGGGAGAAATAGATGTCTCTACATTAATAGTAGGAGACTTCAATACACCACTCAGCATTGGATAGAACATCTTGGAAGAGGAGAAATAAAGGAACAGAGGGCTTGAATAGTATGATAAATGGACTAAAACTCACAGGTATATACATAACATTGCACCCCAATGCAGAATGATATACATTCTTCTCAAGTGCTCATGAATCTTCTTCCAGTATAGACTATATTTTGTGACATAAAGCAGATCTCAATAAATTCAACAAGATAGAAATTATTCTAAGTACTTTTTCTAATCATAATGGAATAAAGCTGGAAATCAACAACAGGAAGACAAAAGGAAAATTCACAAATATATGGAGATTAAACAACACTATCTTAAATAATCATTGGATCAAAGAAAAAATTGTGAGAGAAATCAATAAATATCTCAAGATGAATGAAAAGAAGAGCACAAAATCTCAGAGCATATATGATGAAGCAAAGGCAGTGCTGAGAGGGAAATTATACTCCTCAATGCTTGAATTAAAAAATAAGGAAGATACTTACCTGGCAGGGGAGAGACCATGATAATGAAGGTGGTTTTCCCAGGACAAGTCTTATCCATTGCACTCCCGATGTGCTGACTTCTTCGATTTCCCCAAATATGGGAAACTCAACTGCATAATTTGTGGTAGTGGGGGACTGCATTTGCGCTCTCCCCTGTAAAAAAAAATAAATAAATAAGGAAGAGTTAAAATAAATGCCCTAGCTGCAAAGCTGAAGGTAATAGCAAAAGAAAAGTAAATATTCCCAAAGCAAGCAAAATGAATGAAATAAAAAAGATCAGAGCAGAATTAAATGAAATTGAGGAAAAAACCGAGGATAATTAACAAAATCAAAATTTGGTTCTTTGAGAAGACTAGCAAAATAAACAACCCTTTAGCTAGATTGACAATGAAAAAAGAGAGATGAAGTAAATAAATAAAATAAAAAATGAAAATGGGGACATTACTACTGCCCCCACAGAAGTAAAAGAGATCATAAAAGTATAATATGAACAAATATATGCCAACAAACTAGACAATGTAGAGGAAATAGAAAAATCCCTTGGAACATACAAACAACTTATACTAACCCCAGAAGAAATAGAAGACCACAACAAACCGATCACAAGCAAAGACATTCAAACAATCATGAAACCACTTCCCAAAATGAAAATCAAAGGTACAGAAGGTTTCATAGGTGAGTTCTAGCAAGCATTCAAAGAAGATTTAATACAAATCTTACTCAAACTGTCCAAAATATGAACAGGAAGGAAAGCTACTAAACTCATTCTGTGAAGCGAATATCACCCTAATAACAAAGCCAATTAAAGATATTACAGAAAAAGAAAATTACAGAGTTCTCTCAGGAAACAGAACCAACAGGAGATATCTGTCAATAATTTGAGATTTTATAAGAGTCTCTCATGCTACTGTGGGGATGCACAAGTCCAGGTTCAGCAGGCAGGCTGCAAGCCAGGGGCTCAATGAAAGTCCAATGAAAGGTCCTTGATGAGTTTCTGGGAGAAGTTGTCGGCCCAAAGACAAGCTGGGAAATTATCTCTGAAAGTTGAAATCACTTTCCCTTTTAAAGCATTCAGCTGATTGAATAAAAGCATCACCCAATGCTGATGCAATCTCCCTGATTGATGCAGATGTAATCAGCCATCCACGCAGTAAACTCACTAGTGATTGAAGTCCATAAATGCTCTTGTATTACAATTAGCCCAGTGCTTGCTGGACCTAACACCTGGACAAAATTACCTGGCTAAGTTGACACATTAGCCTAACCATCACAGTCCACCCCTTGTCAACTCAGCAACCATACACATTACCCCAAACCATACTTAGTCTCTAAGTAAAAACAAAAGCAGACAAGCATACATATATATTTCTGCCTAAAAATGTTCAACTCTCCTGCGTACAACTGGAAATGCATTAATTCCCCACAGAATAGGGTGCATGTCCTTGGGTAATATTCACTCTTAAACTTGACATACTTAAATATTGTGACGTGAAATTAATACAACTTTTCATATGATAGGGGAAAAGGTTGGGGAAGAACACAAAGAAATTCATTTTGTGTACATACACAATCATACTCATAATGAAACAAGGAAGAATGGTTCATGACTATTACAGTCTTCGTTTCTGTAACTGGTCACATGGTCGAAATTTATATTTATCACTACCTTCTTCCACTACCCATTCCATGTTCCCATTACCTTCAGCAAGCACTTCAGCTGGCCGTGGTTCTTCGCCTGGTGGGGTGACCCAAACTTTCATTCCCAAAGATTCTGAGCCATTGTTAGTACTGCTTGAATTGATTTGTTGCAATTTTCCATTGACTTTAATCACAGGGCATGGCAGTACTAAAGGATCTCCTGCATTCCAGGCAAACTCTTCTTTACCCCCATTATGTACATGTAGTCCTATTTCCTCTTGATAGTCAGAATCATTCACCCCAGCCAGTACAGTAATTTCCTTCTTTGCCTGTTGATTCATAGGTAAAAGGATCCCAAAGCGGCCAGGTGTCAGTCTTAACTTTCAGTTCAATGGAATCATTGTTGTGTTCCCTGGTGGCAGCACTCATCCTTTTGGGACTAAAACCTGTAGATCAGCAGAGCTTAAGATTGCAGGGACAGGAAGCAAAAATTTTCCTAGTGGGTCACCAGGGGTAATAGTGAATGGTGCCACTCCCATTTCCACCCCTTGATTTGTAGACCCATGAATCTTGGTTATGGTAGAAACAGCACCATAGAGAGGATGCTGACTTAGAGCCTACACAGTCTCCTGGAGAACATTGCCTCAGCCCTGCAAGGTATTGCCACCTAGTTGGCACCATAATTGAGTCTTCAAAAGGCCATTCCAACGTTCTATTAATCCAGCTGCTTCAGAGTGATGGGGAACATGGTAAGACCAGTGAATTCCATGGGCAAGTGCCCATTCCCACACATCATTGGCTGTGAAATGGTTCCCTTGATCAGAAGCAATGCTGTGTGGAATGCCATGGTGGTAGATAAACATTTGGTAAGTCCAAGGATGGTAGTTTTGGAAGAAACATTGTGTGCCTGAAATGGAAACCCATAGCCAGAGGATGTGTCTATTCCAGTTTAAAAAAATCACTGCCCATTCCATGGTGGAAGTGACCCAATGTAATCAACCTGCCTCCAGGTAGCAGGCTGATCACTTAGAGGAATGGTGCCATATCGGGGGCTGAGTGTGGGTCTCTGCTGCTGGCAGATTAGGCAACCAGCAGTGGCTGTAGCCAAGTCAGCCTTGATCAGGGGAAGTCCATGTTGCTGAGCCCATGCATAACCTCCATCCTTACCTCCATGGCCACTTTGTTCATGAGCACATTGGACAATGACAGGAGTGGCTGGAGAAAGAGGCTGAGCATTAGCCACAGAGCTGGTCATCTTATCTACTTGATTATTAAACTCTTCCTCTACTGAAATCTCTCTCTGGTGAGCATTCATGTGGGACACAAAAATGTTCATGTTTTTCACCCACTCAGAAAGGTCTATCCACATACCTCTTCCCCAGACCTCCTTGTCCCCAATTTTCCAATCATGTTCCTTCCAAGTCCCTGACCATCCAGCCAAACCATTGGCAACAACCAATGAATCAGTGTATAAAGACACCTCTGGCCTTTTCTTCTTCCAAGCAAAATGAACAACTAGGTGCACTGCTCGAAGTTCTGCCCACTGGGAGGATTTGCCTGAACTGGTATCCTACAAGGATGTCCCAGAAAAGGGCTGCAGTGCTGCAGATGTCCACTTTCGGGTGGTACCTGCATATCATACAGAACCATCTGTAAACCAGGCCCAAGTTTTCTCATCCTCAGTCAACTGATTATAAAAGACTCCCCAAGAGGCCAAAGCTGTGAGCTGGGAAAGAGAAGGAAACATGGCAGGGATGGTGACCATGGGAATTTGGGCTACTTCCTCATGTAACTTACTTGTGCCTTCAGGACCTGCTTGAGCCCTATCTCATATATACCACTTCCACTTTATTATGGAGTGCTGCTGTGCACACCAAACTTTATGGTTTAGTGGGCCAGACAATACTCAGCTCATAATAGGCAACCCAGGTCTCATGGTAACTTGATGGCCCATGGTTAAGTGTTCAGTCTCTACTAAGGCCCAGTAGCAAGCCAAAAACTGCTTCTCAAAAGGGGAGTAGTTATCTGCAGAGGATGGCAAGTCTTTGCTCCAAAATCCTAAGGGTCTGCATTGTGATTCCCCTATAGGGGTCTGCCAAAGGCTCCAGACAGCATCTCTATTTGCGACTGAAACTTCCAGCACCATTGGATCTGCTGGATCATATGGTCCAAGTGGTAGTGCAGCTTGCACAGATGCCTGTATCTGTCTCAGGGCTTCCTTTTGTTCGGGTCCCCAATCAAATCTAGCAGCTTTTCTGGTGACTCAGTAAATGGGCCGCAGTAGCACACCCAAATGAAGAATGTGTTGTCTCCAAAACCTGAAGAGGCCAACTAAGCGTTGTGCCTCTTTTTTGGTCGTAGGAGGGGCCAGGTGCAACAGCTTTACTTTAGAAGGAATAGCTCAACAGACCCCACACCACTGGACACCTAGAAATTTCACTGAGATGGAAGGATCCTGTATTTTTGTTGGGTTTATCTCCCAACTTCTCTCACTCAAATGCCTTACCAATAAATCTAGAGTCTTTGCTACTTCTTGCTCAGTAGTTCCTATCAACATGATCTCATCAATATAATGGATCAGTGTGGTGTTTCATTGGAGGGAGAGATGATCAAGGTCCCTGCAGACAATATTATTACATAGGGCTGTAGAGTTGATATACCCCTGAGGCAGGAAAGGGAAGGTATACTGCTGGCTTGCCAGCTGAAAGCAAACTGTTTCTCACGGTCCTTCTTAATGGTAATTGTGAAAAAAACATTTGTCAGATCAACAGCTGCATATTAGGTACCAGGGGAAGTGTTGATTTGCTCCAGGAATGATACCACATTTGGGACAGCAGCTGCAATTGGAGTCACCACCTGGTTAAGTTTATGATAATCTACTGTCATCCTCCAAGATCCATCTGTTTTCTGCACAGGCCAAATAGGAGAGTTGAATGGGATGTGGTGGGAATCACCACACCTGCATCCTTCAAATCCTTGATGGTGGCACTAATCTCTGCAATCCCTCCAGGAATCCGGTATTGCCTTTGATTTACTATTTTGCTAGGCAGGGGCAGTTCTAGAGGCTTCCACTGGCCTCCAACCATAACAGCCCTCACTCCACAAGTCAGGGTCCAATGTGAGGATTCTACCAGTTACTGAGTATGTCTATTCCAATTATGCATTCTGGAACTGGGGAAATAACCACAGGTTGGGTCCGGGGACCCACTGGACCCACTGTGAGATGGACCTGAGCTAAAACTCCATCAATCACCTGAACTCCATAAGCCCCTACTCTGACTGGTGGACCACAGTGACATTTTGAGTCTCCTGGAATTAATGTCACTTCTGAGCCAGTGTTTAATAATCCCCGAAATATCTGATCATTTCCTTTTCCCCAATGCACAGTTACTCTAGCAAAAAGCCGTAGGTCTCCCTGGGGTAAGGTGGGAGGAAGATTAACAGAATAAACTTTTGGCAGTTTAACAGGATCCTTCCCCAAGGGGACCTGGCCTTCTCCTCATTCAAGAGGCTCTGGGTCTGCAAAGTGTCTCAAGTCTGGGAAATGATTAAGGGGCCGTGATTCTGTGCGTCTGTAATTTGAGTTAGAGTTTTGTTCACTGGACCTGGAACTCTTCTGCTTATACAGATCCAGAAGAAATTTAGTAGACTGCCTATGAATTTCACTTCTAGGTACCCCATGATCTATTAGCCAACGTCATAACTCCATGTGACTCAGACCATTCTGTGTGTTTTTTCTTTTTTTAATTAATTTATTTTTTATTGTGGGTAAAAATCAAAATTTTTGCAATACATACCAATATTTGTAAAATGATATATAAATATATATGCATATATGTGCATTTGCTTACAAAAATGTTATTTATATATATATATATAAATATATTTTAAGAGGTGCTTAGATTACCCAAAATATTACACGGAACCCACTGGGATTCCCATGTTGCCCACCTCCCACACCTCCCACCACATCCCACACAAACATCTCCCACAAGTGTGGCCCACCACCCTCAATGGACTTACACATCCTGAGTGCTGTTTTGAATCTTTCATTGCGGTAGCTACACCCACCTTGCCTTTGGCGATTAACTGCAGATACTTGACTTTTACCACACCGAGATCTGATCATCCCCATAATGTTTAAGGATTCCAATTCCATTACAGCCCTCCCTATAGTAATATCTGTACTGCAGAGATGAGCAACCACAGAACTCTTCAGAGAAGATGGAGTTAGTCTTAAAAATTTATTCCTCACAGTCCTGGTTAAAGGTGTGTCCTCTGGACATTCCTGGGGTGGGTGGGCAGGTCTCAAATGGTAAATACATTCTAGCATTCCAATCTCTCTAAGCCTTTGAATCCCATCGTCTACTGTATACCAGGGCAAATCGGACATCTCAACATCAATTGCATGCTAAGCAATCGTTTGGTCCATGTTTCAGTCAGCCACCCAGACAAACTGTTAGAGCCCTTTCTAACCCCTCGAGCTACAGCGTTGAATCCAGAATTTCTGCTTAGTGGGCCCATATCAATAAATTCAGCCTGATCCAATTTTATATTCCTTCCACCATTATCCCATACCCTTAGTATCCATTCCCACACATATTCCCCTGATTTCTGTCTATATAAGTTGGAAAACTCATGCAGTTCTTTCAGAGTATAGCATATTTCCTCATGGGTCACACTTTGTATTTCATCTTTGGGGTCTTGTTGTGATTTTAGTCTAGTAATAGGTCTCGAAGACAAGAGGGTTGATGGCGGTGGGTAAGAATGATTAGACATGTCTTGCAGACTACTGACCTCAGGGCATTCCTTTGCATTTTCTTCTGGTGAGACAGAATTAATCTCTTCAGGAAGGGGTTGGAAGGTAGATTCCTCAGGGAAGACTGGAAGTTGGGCTGTGCATGCTGGAGTTTAGCTGGTACCTGCCTTGTGGCTAGGAGGAGGTCCAGACTCTCTGGGGCAGGCTGAAGGCTGGGCAGTGCAGGCTTCAGTTTGGCTGGTACCCACCTCAGGGCTGAAAGGAGGTCTGGACTCCCTGGGGCTGGCTGGAGGCTGGATGATACAAGGTTGACAAGGTGTGGTCTCCACAGGGCAGGCCATCACAGGTTTATTTGGTAAAGTCTCAGCAGAACTTAGAGTTCCAATGTCCCCACAAACATTATCATCATCCCATATGTCTCCATCCCAATTGGAAAGGGTTCCACTCCTTTCCAATCAATGCCTTCACTTTAATTGCAGAAACACTGCGGGGGTGAGGTTTTAGTTTCCTCTCTAATTCTGCTACTCATACAATGAGAGTCTGGGTTTGATTCTCAGATATCTCAAGTCTGTGGCTACAGGAGAAAAGATTTTCTTTCAAGGCACACGCAGAAACTTTCATATCATTCATGCGGCATTTAAGTTTCAAATTTGAAGACTTTACCTCATCTATTTTTTTTGTAACTGTATCCAGAGTATCTAGGAGGAGCCAGCCAACAACATTATACTTTTTGACTCCACAAAATTCTGTTAATGTTTTGAAAACACTCTCACCCATATCCTTGCTTCTTATAAGTGTGGAAGTAGGGGAATCCATTGATTCTGTTTTGCATCTCTCTATTGCCAGCTCATGCCATGGACTGTTAACAACTTCTTCATTATTGGAAAGGGAGTCATTAGTACCCTTGAGTCCAATTAGAGTAGAGAGCCAATTACAAAACTCCCAGAACCACCTCAGACATCCCACATTTAAGACTCTGTTCCTCAAGACCCCACTCTAGGTACTGAGCTGTATTAATCAGGGTTCTCTCAGGAAACAGAATCAAGAGGAGATATCTGTCAATAATTTGAGATCTTATAAGAGTCTCTCACACGACCATGGGTATGCACAAATCCAGGTTCCGCAGGCAGGCTGCAAACCAGGGCCTCCTATGAAAGTCTGATGAAAGGTCCTTGATGAGTTTCTGGGAGAAGTTGGCTGTCCAAATATGAGCTGGGAAATTCTCTCTGAATGTTGAAATCACTTCCTCTTTTAAGGCATTCAACTGATTGGATAAAAGCATCACCCATTGCTGATGAAATCTTCCTGATTAATGCAGATGTAATTAGCCATCCACACAGTAAACACACTGGAGATCAAATTCCATAAATGCTCTTGTATTACAATTAGCCCAGTGCTTGCTGGACCTAACACCTGGACACAATTACCTGGCCAAGTTGACACATTAGCCTAACCATCACATATATAAAAGAAGAAAAATTACATGATCCTATCAGTTGATGCAGAAAAAGCATTTGAAAAAATACAGCATCGTTTCTTGATGAAAATACTACAAAAGGTAGGAATTGAAGGAAACTTTCTCAATATGATAAAAGCCATATATGAATATGAGCTAACATTGTATTTAATGGTGAAAGAATGAAAGGTTTCGCGTTGAGATCGGGACAAGAAAATGATGCCCACTGTCACTGCTGTTGGTCAATATAGTGCTAAAGTTTCTACCTGGAGCAATCAGGATAGAAAAAGAAATAAAAGGCATCCAAATTGGAAAGAAAGAAAGAAAACTTTTGCTATTCTCAGATGATATGATCCTATACCTAGAAAGTCCTGAAAAGTCCACAGCAAAGCTGAGAGAGTTAATAAATGCCAGCAGAGTGGCAGGATACAAGATTAATATGCAGAAATCAGTAGTGTTTCTGTATACTATTAATGAACAATCCAAGAAAGAAGTCAGAAAAAAACATTCTTAAAAAAATTTAGGAACAAATTTAACCAAGAACATTAATCACTTGTATTCAAAAAACTACAATGCATTGCTAAAAGAAATTTAAAAAGACAAACAAATGGAAGAATATTCCATGCTTATGGATTTGAAGACTAAATATAATTAAGATGAAAATTCTATCCAAACTGCTATGCAGGTCCAATTAATTCCCTATAAAAATTCCACCAACATTTTTTTAAAAAATGGAAAACACAATTATCAAATTTACTTGGAAACATAAGTTGTCACAAATACCCAGAAATATTTTAGAAAGGAAGAGCAAAGTTGGACGATTCTCACTTCTAGACTTTAGATTGTATTATCTAGATACAGTTGTAAAAATCAGCATGGAACTGGCATAAAGATAGACACATAGACCAATGGAACTGAATTGATGACTCAGATACAGAACTGCACATCTATGTTCAAGTGATTTTTGACAAGTCTGTCAGGCCTACCCAGCTCAGGCAGAGCAGTCTATTCAATAAATGGTGCTGGGAGAACTGGATATCCATAGCCAAAAGGAAGAAAGAGGAACTCTACCTCACACCTTATACAAAAATTAACTCAACATGGGTCAAAGACCTAACTATGAAATCT
Source organism: Tolypeutes matacus (assembly GCA_026826555.1). NCBI lineage: Eukaryota > Metazoa > Chordata > Mammalia > Cingulata > Chlamyphoridae > Tolypeutes > Tolypeutes matacus. The sequence goes on along the minus strand of JAKSZT010054495.1, from coordinate 1,853,324 downwards.
ACAACCATAAAGCTCCTAGAAGAAAATGTAGAGAAACATTTTCAAGACCTGGTGGTAGGAAGTGGATTCTTAAACCTTACACCAAAAGCACAAGCAAAGAAAGAAAACACGGATAAATTGGACCTCCTTAAACTTAAACACTTTTGAAATTAAAAGAACTTCATCAAGAAAGTGAAAAGGCATCTCACTCAATGGGAGAAATTATTTGGTAACCACATATCTGATAAGGGTTTTATTTCCATTCAGTATAAAGAGATCATACAATGCAACAGTAAAAGAGCAAGCAATCCAATTAAAAATGGGCAAATGACTTAGCCATTTCTCCAAAGAGGAAATAAAAGTGGCAAAACAGCACATGAAAATATGTTCAATACCACTAGCTATTAGGGAAATGCATTCAAAATGACAATTAGATATCATTTAACGCCACATAGAATGGACATTATTTAAAAAAAACAAACAATAAGTGCTGGAGAAGATGTAGAGAAATAGGAATACTCCTTCGTTATTGGTTGGAATGTAAAATGTGCAGCCTCTGTGAAAGACGGTTTGGCAATTCATTAAAAAGCTAAATACAGAACTGATATATAATCCAGCAATTCCTTTACTAGGAATTTATCCAGAAAAACTGAAAACTGTGATGTGAACAGACCTTTGCACACCAATGCTCATAGCAGCATTATTCACATTTGCTGAAAGTTGGAAACACCCCAAGGGTCCATCAACCAATGAATGATAAAAAAATGTTGTATATGCATACAATGGAATACTATGCTGCTGTGTAAAGAAATGAAATTGGGACACATTTGATAAATTGCATGAACCTTGAAGGTATTATGTTAAATGAAATAAGCCAGATATATAAAAGGACAAATATTGTCTGGCCTCACTAATATGAACTAAATATAAAGAATAAACACATGGAATAAAAATCTAGAATATAGGTTATTAAGAGAGAAGAAGAGGGCTGAGAAGGTGAACTGATGCTTAATGACTCTAAAAGTTTTAATTAACTTGACTGTAAAAGTGTAGAAATGGATAAGGTTCAAGGTAACATAGTAAAGTGAGTAGAACTAATGTAGCTGATTATATAAATCAGATTATAGCTGAAAAGCCTGGTCTAGGGATGTAAATATCAAGTAAAAGAAAGCTAGAGAATAATCTAGGAATTGAATAACATAGTGAATCCAGAGGTGGATGAAAATTGTGGTTCGTAGTACAAATATAAGAATGCTCTTCTATGAACTAAAAAAAATGTACATCACTATTGTAAGGTGGCAAACATGTGGAGAAGCATGGGAAATATACAATTAATGTAACCTATGGACTCTAGTTAACAGCAATACTGTAACATTATTGCATCAATGCCAAAATGTATTGTGTTAGTAATAGGGGGTATGGAAAAATATACCAAATGTATTCTGTAGACCATAGTTAGTGGTAATAGTCTGATGATAATATCTCATAATCTGTAACAAATATTCCACAACAATATAGTGTGTTGATGGAAGTGTGCTCTATGGGATTTCCACACATGTACATGATTGTTTTACAAGTTCACAACCTCTCTAATAAAAATATTTTAAAAAATTATTGGAATTAGTTTCAAATATTGAATAATTTTGTTCAGTTTACCTTGAATGGACTATCACAGAGCATAGTAGAAAATTGGTATTGTAAGTATATATTATAGAGGGTTTTGCTTCTACTGTATACATTATCTAATATATCTTCCTCTCTTGTCTGAACACAGCATGAACATGGAATTTTAATTTCATATATCACTTTAAATTGATGCTGACCCTGCAAAAGAGTTATTTTGTGCATGGGAAAATTGTTTGAGATAATTTTGACAATAATTTACTATAATTGCTACTCAATTTTAATCATAAAATATTTCATAAGTAAATAGTGAAATAGCGGGCTGGTAACTGAACTGTGACTCTTAGGCAGAGGGATCCTGAGCGAACAAATAAGATAAGGAATCTTGAGCCAAACAATAGTATAAGAGATTTTTCAACCAATAGGACCCCTTAACCTAACTAATAATCAATCAATCAATGCCTCCCACTTAGCATACCTCATTAACATAAAATGCTAATCTAGTCTCCAAAACATAACCAATGTCCTTGTGCAGACCCAGTGATTGACCAATCAGAGCATCGCAACTTGGGGCTCTACTCCCAGGGCTGTGACACAGGGAACCTATATCTAGCACAGTCCCAAATCGCTGGGTGGGCTTCCACATTTGCCCCAGCCAGACGAACACTGAGCTGCAACACTGAGCCGAGCTGCAACACCAAGCTGAGCCATAGCACAAAGCTGTTCACCTCGATCTTTGCTTTGGGGCTGCCTCCACCAACGCCTCAGCCAGGCTTGAGCTGTAATACTGAGGGTGCTTTCACTGATGCCTCAGCCAGGCTTGGGATGTAACACTGAGGGTGCTTCCACTGATGCCTCAGCTAAGCTTGAGCTGCACCACTGAGGGCACTTCCACCAACACCTCAGCCAGGCTTGGGATGTAATACTTAGGGCGCTTCCACCAGTGCCTCAACCAGGTTCAAGTTGCAACCTGAGCTGTAATCAAATTAACGTTTGATTCTCCCGAGTTCACATTTCTTCATTCTGAAGTCCGTCTGAATCGAGGAACAAAAGTGGTGACAACAAATAGTTTTCATTTTTTAAATCACTTATGAAATAATGAAGCTTGAGTGATTTAGGATACAACATATTTAGATGACAGGAATGAGTAAAATAATATAAAGTGTTATTTTTTATTTCATCATACTCACCATGTAACACGAAATATTGGTGGTAAACAAATTGAAATAATAGAAAAGGAAGGAGGGTGTCAACATTTTTTGAATTCTTACTGTGTGTTATGTACATTTTATTTTGTCAAAACCTATAAAATTGTGCAGGACAAAGTGTAAACTGTAATGGAAAGTATAGTCCATGGTTAATCACAATGCTTCAATATGTGTTCATCAATCATAACGAATGTACCACACTAATGAAAGATGTTGTTAATGGGGGAAAGTGTGGGAGGGGGGGGGTGTGAGGTATATGGTAATCCCTATTTTTTTCTTTTTTTTGCAGTTTTAATTTTTTATTTTCTTTAAAGATATTTAGATTACATAAATATTACATAAAAATATAGGGATTTCCATATGCTCTGCTCCCCACACTACCCACATTTGCCCCCATTAACAACAGCCTTCATTAGTCACCTAGATTTTAGATGTAACATTTATGTAATCTAAATCTTTAAAAAAATAAATTTAAACAAGATATAAGGAAGAAAATAATATATGTAAGAAGGACAGAGTATATCTTTGGCTCAGTTTCTGTCTTCAGTTGCAGAATATTAAAATACATTTTTTAAGCTTTTAGCTAATAGTTGTTTGTCAAAACATTAACTATCAATTTAACATATACATTCAAGGTGTGATTAAAAATATTTTATTTGCAATGTAAATTTTATGTATCATCAGTTGAAATAAGATGTGTAATTTTTCAAGTAAGAAATATTGAGTTTTGTGCATCATTATAAAAAATTTCTATAAAATACTGCTAAACTTCAGAGAATAACACAAACCCTTGGAAAGTACTATAAAACTTTGTGCATTGTAATCAGCCATTTAGCTCTGCTTCCTCCTCATCTCTCACTAAAATGGCAGTAAAATTCTAAACAGGGCATAAACTCACAAGGAAAAGAGTACAGAAAAGAAGGTGGCAAGAACAAAATTTTCAAACCTGGAAAGCATAAGATTTAGCAAACTAGAGAGAGCTGAAACCTAAGCCAGGAAGTGATGAGGTGGAATGGAGGCAATGCAGTAGAAAGCCAATATATGACCCAGAACCCCAGAAATGACCAAGAATTGGAACAAAAAGACCTCCAAATATAGCAGGAGGATTGACTATTAGATCCCCAGGTCTTCTCCTTAATCCACATAATGGGAGATTGTTTCTCATAGACTGAAAGAGGAGTGGAGGTTTGCTCTCTTAAGATATTGAACCAGAGAGACTTGGGACTTGAGGATTCCAAACACAGATGAGTGCAAGGATATTGATGACAGATGAATCAAGTAAAAATTTTGAGAACCCAGCCAGGCTTCTTCTTTGAGAAAACTCAGTAACCCAAGATAAGAGATCTAAAGATACAGACATTTGGGGAGTTCTTAAAGAAACAGCACAATCAGATTATCACATATGAAGCCAGTCAATTAAAAAGCCTCATCTGTGCACAGTTTTCAATTTGTGTGTATGTGCTTTACTCTTAAATATGAGTGCAGAACCATAATCATGAGATATTTGTAGAAAACCTTTAACTAGAAAGAGAACAAAGCAAACCACTAGCTAAAAGAAATTTAGAGAAAAGAGATACAATGCAGGGTGAGCACAGAAGAGACAATTTAAAAGTGCATGTGGTGGGAAAGTGGATGTAGTTTAAGTGACTGAGCTCCCACCTACCACATGGAAGGTCCCGGGTTTGGTTCCCAGTGCCTCCTAAAGAAGATGAGGAAGAGAGTGAGCTGACACGATGAGCTGGTGTGGCAAGCTGATGCAAAAAAATGACAAAAAGGAGACACAAGGAGGAAAACATAATGAGAGAACAGCAAAGCAGGGAGCAGAGGTACTTCAAGCAATTAGTCAACTCTGTCCCACGTAGGCGGCCCTGGGTTCAGTTCCTGAGCACTCAACAAATGAGCACACAACAAATAGCGAGCACAAACAATGAGGTGGTGGGGAGAAATAAATAAATAAAATAATTCTTTAAAAAAAGTGCATGTGGTGGTTTGAAGCTGTATGTACCTGTGGCAGTTACATATTGTTTATGAATTCCAAAAAGAAATATAGATTATGTTTGTAAACTGCTCTGTACCTCTGGTGTGATAATCCTTTGATTGTATCAGATTCAGCTGAGACATCAAATTAAATTATGTTATGATTTGGGCTTTGATCCAACCAAGTCATTAGAGTTTGACTCAGCATCAAGTCTCAGCCCCCTTGTTCTGATAAAACAGACTCTCACACAGAGAAGAAGAACACAGAAGCAGATAAGCAGGAGGAGAGAGTGCTCCATAGACACAGCACTGGGAAGAGAGATGAGCCTGATAGTCTACAGCTGACCTTGTGGAGAGACAAGAGCAGCTGAGCCCAGAAAGAAACAAGCCCCAGGGAGAGTGATGAGCCTTATGCCAGCCTATAGCTGAGATTGGAAGAAGGTGGGACCACAGAGCCTTAAGAGGAAGGAGGAAGGCTGCCTGCCATCTTGCATTATCCTGTGACAACAGACTTTGGGTGAGAAAGTACCTCTTATGGTACCTTGAGTTGGAAATTTTAGGGCCTGGTAACTGTAAGCTTCTACCCAAAATAAGTTCCCTTTATAAAAGTCAAAAGATCTCTGGTACTTTTTTAAGTGACTGGCATTCAAACAGGGGGAGAAAAAGCCACAGGAAGCAAGAAACTGAAACATAACATGGATGAGAATGAAGAGACCCAGAGATGCTGCCATTCACTTTTCCATGTGACAGAGGAACCAAGGATCACCAGCAGCCAGTCCCAGAATGTCACAATCTTCAGGGAGAAAGCAATGCCATGAGCATACCTTGATTTGGACATTTTCCCAGTCTCAAAACCATGAGAGAATAAATTCCCATTGTTTAGCCTGTCTCATTTCATGGTATTTACTTAAACAGCCTAGCAAATGAAGTGTATAATTACTGTACTCATAGAAATAGAGAAGAAAAAGAACAGGAGGCTATGGAAAACATGCATTTATGTAATCTAAGTATCTATTTTTTAAACAATCAATTTTATTGATACATATTAATAAAACATGCAATTTATTCAAAGTGTACAATCAGTTGTACTTGGTATGATCACATAGTTGTGCATTCATCAATTCAATCATTATTAAAACAATTTCATTATTTCAATAATAATAATAAACAAAAAACAAACAACAAAGTTCTTCACCTCTCAACTGCTTAATGTTTCCCATGCTGTACATGGCTGCTATTTATGGCTATTTTTCCATAATTTTTTTTGAGGATGCAGATCTTTTTACTGGTCACCCATTCTCCAAAGGGTACCCTGCTTCTTGCTGCCTCAATGATTCAGAACTTTGGTGTCATTTCCTCAGCTACCACTTTTTCACAATATTTATTTATTTATTAAACAGTTTTATTGAGATATATTAACATGCCATATGAGTTATCCAAAGTGTATAATCAATGGTTTTTAGTATAATAATAATAATGTGCATTCATCACCACAAAAAAAATTTAGAACTATTTCTTTTATCCAAAAACAAAAACTCCACACCCCTTAGCACTCTTTCCCTGGCCCTACAAAAACACTGATCTAATTTTATCTTTATAAATTGATTTCTACTTACATTTTATATAAATGGAATCATACAATACGTAGTACTTTATGTATGGTTTCTTTCACTTAGCATAATGGTTTTTTTTTGTCTGATGTTTACATACTGTAGTATTAACATACATTTGTTCAGCTTCAAAGAAAAACACTCTTATATATGCAATTTTACCCATATTCATATTTCACATGCAGTTTTCCTATGCTATACGGTTACATATAACATTTCTGAGTTTCCTTTTAGTAATATACATGAACTTGAACTTTCCCTTTAAACCATTTTCATACCCACATAATAGTACTGTTGGTTACAAACATTATGTTTGGCTTTCAGGTTATTTATTTATTTCAAAAGATTATTAACATGCATCTTATTTTTTTTTAACCAATTTTGCACAAATTAACCCTCAGCTTTCTATTTTCTAACCTCATTCTATTTTCTGGTGACACATATTAAAGTTATTAACTCCATGATATTACACAACATATTTAGATCATAGTAGCACAATCATACAGTATTTGTCCTTTTGTGTCTGGCTTGCATCACTCAACATAATGTCCTCAAGTTTCATTCATGTAGGCATCTGCCTTACTACTTCATTTTGTCTTACAGCTGAATATTCCATTGTGTGAATACACCACAGTTTGTTTATCAATTCCTTGGTTGACGGGCTCCTGGTTTGTTTCCAGCTTTGGGGAATTATGAATAATACCACTATGAACATCAGTGTGCAGATGTCTGTTCATGTTTCTGCTCTCAGGTTTTCTGGGTATATACCCAGTAGTGGTATTCCTGAGTCATGTGGCAAATCTATATTCAATTTCTTTAGGAACTGCCACAAAGTCCTCTACAATGGCTGTACCATTCAACATTCCCACCAACAGTGAATAAGTGTACCTATCACTCCATATCCTCTCCAACAATTACAGTTCTCTGTTTTTTAATCGTGACCAATCTGATAGGTGTGAAATGATATCTCATTATAGTTTTGATTTTCATTTCCCTAATCACTAGTGATGTTGAACAATTTTTCATGTGTTTTTTTTTTTTTGCCATTTGTATTTCTTCTTTGGAAAATTGTCTGTTCCAGTGTTTTGCCCATTTTTTAATTGTGTCATTTGTCTTTTTATAGTTGAGTTGTAGCATCTCTTTATATATCATAGATATTAAACCTTTATTAGATATGTGATTTCTGAATATTTTATCCTATTGAATTGGCTGCCTGTTCATCCTTTTGACAAAGTCCATTGAGGTACAAAAGTGTTTAATTTTGAGGAGTTCCCATTTAACTATTTTTTCTTTCATTGTGCATGCTTTGAGTGTAAGGTCCAAGAAACCACCACCTACCACAAGGTCTTTAAGATGTTTCCCTACATTTTCTTCTAGTAGTGTTTTGGTCCTGGCCTTTATATTTAGGTCTTTGATCCATTTTGAGTTGATTCTTCTACAGGAAGTGATATAGGGGTCCTCTTTCATTCTTTTGGTTATAGATATCCACTTCTCCCTGCACCATTTGTTGAAGAGAATGTTTTGTCCCATCAACATGCACTTGGTAGGTTTGTGAAAAACCAGGTTGCCTTGGGAAGCAGATGTGGCTCAAGTGATTGGGCTCCCAATATAGGAGGGCCAGAGTTAGGTTCCCAGGGCATCCTGGTGATAAAAGCAAGCTGACCCACACAGGAGAGTGGGCCTGTACAGGAGAGCTGGCCCGCGCAGGAGTGCTGGCTTGCATGGAGTGCTTGCCCACGTGGAGACCTGGAGCAGCAAGATGATGCAACAAAAAGAAACACAGAAAAGAGACAATAGGAGATGCAGCAGACCGGGGAGCTGAGGTGGCACAAGAGATTCAGTGCCTCTCTCCACTCCAGAAGGTTACAGGATCAGTTCCCAGTGCTGCCTAAAGAGAAGACAAACAGACACAGAAGAACACACAGAGAGCAGACAGCAAGAGCTAAACAATGAGGGAGGAGGGGAAAAATAAATAAAATAAATAAATCTTTAAAAAATAAAACAGTTTGCCATTGAGGTGATGGTTTATTTCTGAAATCTCAATATTATTCCACTGATCAATGTGTCTACCTTAATGCCAATACCATTCAGTTTTTGTTTTTTTAATAATTTTTTTTATTCTTCCAAAGATGTTTAGATTACATAAATGTTACACAAAAAATATAGAGATTCCCATATGCCCCATTCCCCACACCTCCCACACCCTCCCACATAAACAACATCCTTCATTAGTGTGGCACATTCATTGCAATTGATAAACACATCCTGGGGCTTTGCCATTAAGCATGGACTGTAGCTCACATTGAAGTCTATACTCTCTCCCACACAGTTCTGCAGGCTATGGGAAGATATAAAATGGCCTATATCTGTCATTGCAATGTCATTCAGGATGATTCTGAAGTCCTGAAAAAGCCCCTATACTGCAACTGTTTTTCCCTCTCCCTGCCCCCAGAGACTCTAGTGGCCACTGGCTCTGCATCAGTGTTGTAATTTCTTCCATTGCTAGAATCATAATGTCTATAGTAGAATACCAGTAAGTCCACTCTGTTCCATAGTTCTTTCCCCAATCCTGAGGATTCTGGGATGGTGATGTCCACTCCAACTCTAATTGAGAGGTGGCTTATATCCCATGGGCAAGATGAATGAGACTATCTTACTTGCAGTTGCAGACTCTCTCTGTTCCTTGGGATGTTTGTTGTTCATCATCATCTCTTTTTTAGTAGTCCTGGGTGAGTCCAATGAGCTGTAGAGTAGGTGTAACTCTGCTGAGGTTCCAAGCCCAGCTGGCACATGGACAGCCCAAAGTCTAGAGTCTCTTGGACATACACCTACAAACACCAGCACCAAGTATAGGTTTAAATAGAAGTGAAAGATGAGCTATGTGTATAGAAGACATAAATGAGTCCACCTCTGTCATTCTCAGAAGCACAAGCCCCAAAGTAGGGCAAACCACCAAACTCCAGAGCTATCTGCCCTGACCAAAGGACCTGGGTGTCTCCAGAGCCCTCAGGGTATTTGAGGTAGCATCCACTTTGGCAGTCTGTGGGATCCTGCTGAGATGTGCATAAGCATTACCTCTGGGATGACCTCCGGAATCACTTTGAAATCTCTTAGCCATATAAACTCACTTGTCTTTACCTTTTCCCCCTTTTATTTGAGGTATTTTTCCAGTTGCATTGCTAGTTGGTGCTTGGTAGTAATCCCTCGGTGCCAGGGAAGTTCATCCCCAAGAGTCATGTGGGGGGAAGATAATGCATTTATATGCTGAGTTTGGCTTAGAGAGGCTACATTTGAGCAACAAGGATTCTCTCAGGAGGCAACTCTTAGGCACCCCACAACAATAGGCTAAGTTTCAATTTCAAGAACAAAGGCTCCTAAGCGTAGTCATCAATATCAAGGTCCCATCAGTGGATCATCCTCCTTCGCCAATCATTGCCCCTGCACTTGAGGGACTGTTGCTGCTCCACTAGGAAATGTGGCAGAGCTCTCCAAGATGGGAATTCAATATTTTCTCTGTTATTGTTTGAGTTTCCACCCACTGTGAAAATGTCCTTTGAACATTTGAACATTTTTATATATCTTATATGTATGCCCAGGTGTACTTCCTCCCATGTATTCCCCATTACTGACATCGCACACCAATGATCCTCCCATGCCCTAGTTGTAACCTTTCTGTGATCCAAAGCTTCTTCAAAAATGAAGCCATTAAAATAGCCAAATACAATTAATAGGAAAATGAAATAATAATGATAAGTTTAAATATAAGAAATAAAATACATAAAAATTTATAAAACTAAAAATAAAATTAAATAAAAATTTTGGGATATTAAAAAGTAATTAAAAATATTTAAAATTTTTTTTTGAAATTTTGCTTTTCATCACTGTAATATCTGGTGTCCTGTCTGTATTGTGGCATTTTCTTCCATTTATTCCCCAGTGTCTTAATATTTTTCATTTTGTTTTCAAAGAATTTTTAGGTCACAGTAAAGGCACATACAGAATACAAGGGACTCTCATATACGCAACATCCTCCACTTTTCCTCCTTCCTGTATTAATACTTTTTTATATGTGGATGGTACCTTTGTTATAACTGATATAAATAGAGTGAAACAGCTACTAAACATAGTCAATGGTTTACATTATGGTTTACATTTTAGACGGTACACTTTTTGATGTTATTTAACATGGCTTGTGTCCATCATTGCAAGATCATGTAGAACACTTCCACTGCCCTCTAAATACCCCCTATTCCATCTATTTTACTCCTCCCTCCACCTCCCTTCGGGACCCACAGCGATCCCCTGGCTTCACTCCTTGGATGACAAGATTCATAGTTGCATGAAACAACACTGGTTTCTTGACACACTGGTTTATCCTCCCCTATTAGGAGCCACCCAATGCTCTCAAGAGACTCCTGCCTCTCTATTTGTGTACAAATCGGTCCTGCTGAGGGTGGGAGTCCAATTCCTTCCCTCTCATTATGTGGGTCTCCACCCACTGATACAACACATTATGACAAAATGATCACTCACACACTCCCTAGAAGCCTGCTCCAGGTGTACCCTGTCCTGAATGCCTCCCCATTCAACATCCTAAACCAGTAACCCTTCCTTGTCATATTGCCATAAGAGTATTCCCAACTTTATACTTTCAACAACATACCCACAAATCCCCAATGTTCACCTGGTCCCTCTCCCAACCTCCCCCCAGTTCCCTGGACCTTCCAACCCACCCTCCCCAATCTACCCACCTGTCAAATATGCACCACACAACCCAATAATATCACAACCCTCCTGTCTGTTTTGGCCACTGTAGCTTTCTAATATGTTTCAAAGTCAGGCAGTGAAATTCCTCATATGTTGCTCTTGCTTTTTAGAATTCTTGTGACTATTCAGTTGCACTTTTCCTTCCAAATACATTTCATAATTGCCTTTTCTATTTCTGTAAAGTAGGCTGTTGGAATGTTGATTGGTATTGCATTAAATCTACAAATCAGTTATAGCAGGATTGTCATCTTTATATTTAGTCTTCCAATCCATGAACATGGGAGGTCTTTCAATTTGTTTAGGTCTTAAATGATTTCTTTTTTTAAATATATTTTTTACTTTTTTAAAGATACTTAGATTATGTAAGTGTCACATAAAAAATAAAGGCGATTCCCATAAGCCCCACTCCCTACACTTCCCACATTTTCCCACATCAACTACATCCTTCATTAGTGTTGTTCATGTATTAAAATTGATGAACACATTATGGAGAATTGTCACTAAGCATGGATTATAGTTTATATTGTAGTTTAGACTCTCTCCAGCACAATTTTGTAAGTTATGGCAAGATATACAATGGCCTATATCTGTCATTAAAAGTCATTCAGGACAATCCTCAAATCCCAAAAATGCCCCCATATTACATTTGCTCTTCCCTCTCCCTGCCATCAAAACCTCCAGTGGCCACTGCCTCCACATCAATGATATAAGTTCTTGCATTATGAGAGTCACAATAAGCCTATAGTGGAATACCAATGAGTTGGCTTTGGTCCATAGCTCATTCCCCAATCCTGAGATGGGGCTTTGATCCTATAGGACAGGTGGATGGGACTCTCTGTCTTGCAGTTGTAGACTCTCAGTTCCTTGGGATGGTCATTGCCCATCATCATCTCCTTGTTAGTTGTTCTGAGTGAGTCCAATGAACTGGAGAGTAGATGCTGCAACTCTGTTGAGATTCAGAGCCCAGCTGGTACATGGAGAGCTCAAAGATTTTAAGTCTCTTGGATGTGCACCTATCAACTCTACTACTAATTATAAGTTCAAATGGAAGGGTCAAAAGAGCCATATGTAAGGAAGCCACAACTGAGTACAACTCTGTCACACTGGGGAGAATAAGTTCAAAGATAGGACTCACTGGCAAGGCACCAAACTCCTGAAGTATCTGCCCTGACTATAATGTTTCAATGTCTCCAGTGCCCTCAGTAGACCTGCTATTTGAGGTAGTATTACTTTGGCAGTCAATGAGATCCTGCTGAGACATGCATAAGCATAACCTCTGGAATGACCTCCTGACCCACTTTGAAGTCTCTTAGCCTTATAAACTCATTTGTCTTTACCTTTTCCCTCTTTTGGTCAAGTTCTTTTTCCAGTTGCATTGCTAGTTGGTGCTTGGTATTAATCCCTCAGTGCCAGGGAGGCTCATCCCCAGGAGTCACGTCCCACAATGGGGGGAAGGTAATGACCTTAGCTCAGTTAGGCTTAGAGAAACCACATTTGAGCAACAAGGAAGCTCTCAGGAGGTAACTCTTAGGCATCCTATAACACTAGGTTAAGTTTCAATTTAAAAAGTAAAGGTATGTAAGCCCAGTCATCAATATCAAGGGCCCATCCATGGACCATCCTTCTTCACTAGTCATTGCCCCTGTTCTCTGGGGATTCTTGCTGTTCCTTTAGAGAATATGGCAGGACTCCCCAGGATCAGAATTCGATATTATTTTGGTTATCGTGTGAATCCCCACCCACCATGACGATGCCTCATGAACACTTCAACACATTTTTATGCCTTATATGTATGCCCCAGTTGAACTTCCTCCCATGTATCTCCCATCACTGACTCCCTGCAACAATGATCCTCCCCTGTCATAGTTGTAATCCTTCTGTGATCCAAAACATCTTTAAAAATGAAGCCAACATAATAACCTAATATAATTAATAAGAAAATAAAATAATAAAAATAGTTTAAAAAATAGGAACTAAAATTAAAAAAAAAAATTTAAAGAAATAAATTTGGAATAATAAAAAATAATGAAAAATATTTAAATTTTTTTGACATTATGTCTTTCATCACTGTAAAATCTGTTGTCTTGTATCTACAGTGACATTTTCTGCCACTTATTTCCCCAGTGTCTTACAGTTTTCATTTTGTCTTCAAAGAAGTTTTAGGTTACAGAAAAGTCATGTATACTATATAGGGGATTCCTATATACCCAACAACCTACTCCTTTTCCCCTTTCCCCTGCTGATAACAATTTATAAGTGGATGGTATGTTTGTTACAATTGATGTACAAATATTGAAACATAGCTACCAACCATCATTATTGGTTTACATTATGGTTTAATTTTCTACATATAGTTTCTGTACTTCTCTGGTTAAACTGATTCCTAGGTATTTAAATCTTTTTGTTGCTATTGTAATTGGATATTTCCCTGATTTCCTCCTCAGATTGTTCATCACTAGTGTACAGAAACATTACTGATTTTCGCATATTGATCTTATATCCTTCCACTTTGCTGGACTTATTTATTAGTTCAATTAGCTTTGTTCTAAACATTTCAGAATTTTTGAAATATAGGATCATGTTACCCTGAAATAGTGAGTGTTTTACTTCCTCTTTTCCTATTTAGATGACTTTTGTTTTTCTTGTTTAATTGCCTTAGCTTATAGTACCATGTTGACTAACAATGGTGACCGTGGGCATGCTTGTCTTGTTCCTGATCTTAGAGGGAAAGCTTTCAATATTTCCACATTGAGTATGATGTTGGCAAGGGGATTTTCATACATGCCATTTATTATATTGAGGATTTTTCTTTCTATTTCTATCTTTCAAAGTGTTTTTATCAAGAAAGGATTCTGGTTTTTGTCCAATGCCTTTTCTGCATCGATTGAGATGATCATGTCGCTTTTTCCTTCAATTTGCTGATGTGCTGTATTATGTTTAAGATTTTTTTATGTTGAAATACCCTTGCATAACAGGGATAAATCCCACTTGGTCGTGATATATAATTCTTTTTATATGCTGTTGGATTCAATATGCAAATATTTTGTTGAGAATATTTGTATCTATGGTTCATTAGAGTAATTGATCTGTAACATTCTTTTCTTGTTGGCATCTTTATCTGACTTTGGTGTTAGGGTGATGTTTTCTTCAGAAAATGTGTTGGGTAATATTTTCTCCTCTTCATTTTTTTTTTGGAAGAGTTTAAACAGGGTTGGTATTAAATCTTCTCAAAATGCTTGTTAGAATTCACCTGTGAAACCATCTGGTCCTGGATTTTTCTTTGTTGGGAGACTTTTATGACTGGTTCAATCTCATTAAATATGATTGGTTTGTTAAGTTCTTGTATTTCTTGTAGCATCAGTGTAGGGTTTTTTTGTGCATTTCTAAGAATTTTTCCATTTCATCTTGGTTGTTTAGTTTGTTGGCATACAAATTCTCATGATATTATCTTATGATCCCTTTATTTCTGTTGGGTCAGTTGTAACGTCACCCTTTTCATATCTGATTTTATTTATTTGCATCTTCTCTCTTTTTTTCTTTTTCATCTAGCTAGGGGCTGTCAATTTTATTGATCTTCTCAAAGAATCAGATTTTGGTTTTCTTTACTCTCTCTCTCTCTTTTGTTCTCAATTATATTTATTCATGCTCTAATCTTTATTATTTCTTTCCTTCTATTCTTTTTGGGGATGGTTTCCTGTTTTTTTTTTTTCTAGTTTCTCCAGTTGTTCAGTTAGATCTTTCTTATTTAATATAGGCATTTCGGACTATAAATTTCCCCCTCAAGACTGCCTTTTCTGCATCCCTTAGGTTCTGATAAGTTGTGTTCTCATTTTCGTTCTTCTCAATATGTTTACTGATTTCATTTGCAATTTCTTCTTTGACCCACTGATTATTTAGGAGTGTCTTGTTTATCCTCCACACATTTACAAATTTACCTCTTTCCTGTCTAATATTGATTTCCAGTTTCATTCCATTATGATCAGAGATGGTGCTTTCTATGACTTCAATCTTTTTATATTTATTAAGAGCTGCATTGTGACCTAACATGTGGTCTCTCCTGGAGAAAGACCCATGGGTTTTTGAGAAGAATGTATAAACCGCTGAGTTTGGGTACAACATTCTGTAATGTCTGTTGGGCCTAGTTTGTTTATCATTTTGTTTAAGTTCTCTGTTTCTTGTTGTTCTTCTATCTAGTTGTTCTATCTAATCATGTGATTGGTGTGTTGAAGTCTCCAACCATTATTGAAAAGATGCCTATTTTTCCCTTCAGTTTTGCCAGAGTTTGCCTCATGTATTTTTGGGTACTCTGGTTAGGTGCATAGATATTTATATTTATTTCTTCCTGGGGGATTGTCCCTTTTATTAAAATATAATAGATTTTGTATAATTCATAATATTTTGTATTTAAAGTCTCTTTTGTCCAATATTAGTATAGCTGCCCCTGCTCTTATTGGTTACTCTTTTCATGGAGTATCTTCTTCCAACCTTTCACTTACAGCCAGTTTGCATACCTGGGTCTAAGGGAGTTTCTTGTAGACAGCATATGGATGGCTTGTGTTTTTTAATCCATTCTGTCAGGCTATATATTTTGACTGTGGAGAATAATGCATTCACATTCAAAGATATTAATGGAAATGCATTGTTTACTCCCACCATTTTATTCTTTGATTTTCATATGTAATGTCTTATTATGTTCTGTCTTTTTACTCTTTTCATTACCGATTCTGCTATTTTTCTTCTATACTCTTCTCCAAGCCTCTCTCTCCCGTCTTTTTCTTTCAGGCTGTAATGCTTTTTAAAAATTATTTCCTGCAAAGGTGTATTCTTTTCTATGAACTCTCTTAATTCCTGTTTGTTTGTAAATGTTTTAACCTCACCTTCATATATGAAGGACAATGTTTCTGGGTAAAGAATTCTCAGCTGGCCATTTTTCTTTCAGTATCCTAATTGTATCATATCACTATCTTCTCACCTCCATTCTTCTAATGAAAAAGCTGCACTAAGTCTTACTAGACATCCCTTGTATGCAATGGGTTGCTTCTCCCTTGCTGCTCTCAGAATTTTCTCTTTATTTTTGAAGTATGACATTCTTAGCAGTGTGTGTCTTGGCATAGATCTATTCATATTTAATCTGATTGGTTACACGGCTTCTTGGATATGTATGTATATTTCTTTCAAGAGAGTTGGATAATTTTCAGCTATTATTTCCTCAAATACTAGCTGAGAAGAAGAAAACCCTTCTTTTATCCTTAGGGAACTCTCATGACACATATGTTTTTGTGTTTCATGTTATCGTTAAACTTCCGGAGCCCCTGCTCTATTTTTTTCTCTTTCTTCTTCTCTCTCTTCAATTTCAAGTGTGCTGTCTTCTGTATCTTTTATTCTTTCTTCCATCTCTTCAAATCTGCTATTTTATGACTCTAATGTGTCATAAAAATAAATAAATCTCACATATCATGTCTTTTATTCCCATGAACTCTGTTACATTTTTATTCAGGTTTTCAATTTTTTCATTGTGCTTGCACAGTGTCTTCTTGATGTCTTTTATCTCTTTATTCATACTGTCTTTCAACTCATTAATTTGATTTTGGAAATTTATGCACATCTTGTTAATTAGTTGGCTCAAATCCTGCATCTCTTCTGGGGCTTTGATATATTCATTTACTTAGGCCATTTCTTACATTTTCTTAATATGGCTTGTAGTGTTTTTTCTGATGTCTTGGAATCTAATTAGGGTGGTGGATTTACTCAGATGTTTGATTTCTCCCTCTTATGTAAGGTTTTACTGGCGGGAGGTTGTGTGTTCTTGCTGTTCTTTGATTCTTGGCTCAACCTGTTCTGGATTTCTAGGATTGTCCCTTTTAGTTGCTCAAATCTGGCCCTGGACCCAATAATGGGTGGAAGACTTGCTTCTTAGGACTTTGGGATGGGAGGTTGTATGGGCCAGGAAAAGGCTTTCTTACTTATTTACTTTCAATTTCCTCACATGCTCTTCTTTGTTATGCCAGAAGATGGAACTCTTTGCCAGTCCTCTCAGTTCAATGCCTGGTTGGAATTTGTTTGCTGCCACAGGAACCAGATCAATGTAACAGGTTCCTTCCTGGAGACTAAGAGCCTTGTAATTCAAACTTTCTCAGAGGTGGTTCTCCAACCTTTGGCTGGCTCCTCCCTTTTCCCAGATAAGAAGTAATTCCACTCCCATTTGTGTCCTCAATAACAATTCCCTGTCAGTAGAGAGGGAGGTTGACAGGGTTGGATCTCTTTCATCCCTTGACATCTCCCAAGGCAAACAATGGCATGGCCCAACTTGGCTTGGAAAGGCTCATGGGACACAGCAGACCAAATTCATGGGTCAAAAGCTAAGTCAGCCTTAGGCTGTGTGCTTTTTTCTTCCTTTTTCTGATGAATCCCTGGGGCCCCCTTTGTCTGTAGCTGCCAGTTCTGGGGTCTGAGAATTGAAAAGTGTCTATAGTGTGGGGGAGGATTCTGGCATTGGGGGTGCAGCTTTTAACTCACAGTTTTGCCATTGTGTTTCTTTTCCTTTGCCCCTCTCTCATCTGGTCTGTGTCTAGCCTCCCCTTGGTGTCCTAAACACTAGAATATTTTTCCAGTCCATTTCTGCCTGTCCTCTAGCTATTTTTCTGGGAGAGAAGAGAGTTTCATGTCTTTCTAATCCACCATCTTCCTGGATGTCTCAGGGTCACATTCTTTTTGAGAATTATATGCCAAGTTCTTTTTTAGGTGCTGTGCAGATAAAATGGAAGTATGATTCCATTCATTCCTTCAGAAAGTAGTGTATTCATGTATTTAAATTTGAAATTCTGTCTTTTCTGTTTAAAAAGAGATTAGTGACATAAAATTAGATAGATGGACACAGATAAATATTAAATAGCAAACTCTAGTTACATGTTTGCCTGACAGGTTTAAATAGATTGCCTGCTAATGTAGTCTCACAGAAGATAAATCTTTTGGGAAATTTTGTTTTGTTTTATTTAAGCAAATAGAAAGGGCTCTAAATTTCTATGGAGTTTTATAAGATGGTAGCTCAGAACTCCAGATGCTTGTGAAATCTGACCACACTATTCTAAGATACTAAGAAGGAGATCCAAGACTGAAAATTGAAATTTTTAGATATATATCATATACCTTCTAACTTTCTGTACTGTTGTAACACACAGAGCATGCTAGTACTATATTTGAACATATTGAGTATAATTTGGCATATTGAAGTGCACCTTTAGATCATAACCTGCTTCATTCCAATTCCTTATTATTACAGAGATAAATGGCATATAGGTTTTATATCTGCCAATGCATCAGTGATGACCTGGGTTCTCAGTGAAATGCTCCATTATGTGGAGGATCTTTAAACACACAATTGAGAATAATATTTTTACTCAAAAAGTTCTGGAGAGCTATGGTAGGCTAATGAGAAAGAACATAAATGAAAGACCAAAATATGGTAGTGCATTATTTAACTTTCTAATTCCATTATTTTTAAGAAGGATTTGAAGTATTTTTTTGGGGATGAGTATTCTCCATCATCATCTTTTATATTTTTAAAGGAGCTTTAAATTACATAAATGTTACATTGAAAATGTAGGGGATTCCCATATAACTCACCCCACCCCTTTCCACTCTTTTCCTTATTAACATTTTTCATTAGTGTGGTATATTTATTACAATTCATGAACACTTATTGAAGAATTGCTACTAATCATGGTCTATAGTTTACATTATGGTTTACACTTTGCACCACACAATTTTATCAGTTTTAACAAAATATATAATGGCCTGTATCTATCATTGCAATGTAATGCAGAACAATGCCAATATCTGAAAACTGTCCCATATTACACTTATTCTTCCCTCTTCCTCCACTCAGAACTTCTAGTGATCACTGCCTTTATATCAATGTTATAAGTTCTTCCATTACTAGAATAATAATAAGTCTACTTTAGTCCTTAATTGCACTTCCCCCTTATATTGTTCATTCCTCAATCTTGTGGATTTTGGGATGGTGATGCCCACTCTGCTTCTGGTTGAGTGGGGGCTTAGATTTCATGCAGCACATGGGTGGAACTTTCTTGCTTGTAGTAGTAAATTTTCTGTTTCTGGGGATGGGCATTTCCTATCATCCTTTTATTAGTTGTCCTGGATGAGTCTGATTAATTGGAGGATAGGTGTTGGCTACAACTCTGCTGAGATTCAGGGCACAAACAGCATATGAACATCTGGAAGATTTAAGACTCTGGTCCACATATTTAATGTGTATAGTGTTAATTATAGCTTCAAATAAAAGGGTCATAAGAACCATGTGTAAGAATTATAAATGAGTCCAACTCCAATACATTTCAGGGATAGGTCATCATATATTCCAAGGTAAGGCTTTCTGAAAAGGTGCTGAATTCCTGGACTTGTCTGCCCTGATTATGGTGTCCAGATGTCTCTAGAGCCCTCAGGATCCACCTTGCTTGAAGGAATGTTTACTGTGGCAATCAATGAGATCACCCTAAGACATGCATAAATGTAACCTCTGGAATGACATTCTGACTCACTTTGAAATCTCTTAGCCATAAAAACTCATTTGTATTTAATATTTTCCCCTTTTGATCAAGGTTTTTTTCCAAATGCGTTACTAGTTGTCACTTGGTAATAGTCTTTCAGTGCCAAGTAGGTTCATCCCTGGGATTCATGTCCCACACTGGGGGGAAAGTAGTGAGTTTATATGTTGAGTTTGGCTTAGAGAGAGGCCACATTAGAGCAAGAAGGAGGCTTTCAGAAGATATCTCTTAGGTAATATAAAATGCTAAGCTAAGTTTCAATTTCACAAGAACAAGGTTCTTAAGTACAAGCATCAATATCAAGGACCTGGCATATTTTTCTGTCCTTCTTTGATAGGCACTGCCCATTTACTCTATTAGAGAATGTATCAGGGCTCCCCAGGATGGGACATCAATATTGTTTTGGTTATTTTGTGGGTCTCCATCCACTGAGACAATACACCATGCCCACTTGAATACATTCATATTCTGTGGAGGCACGCTTCAGGTGCACCTCTCCCTCCACAGTCCCCACCACCATCACACATCAGTGATCTTCCCCTGTCACAGTTGAGATTCTTTTGCATCCAAACTTCCCCCAAAACAAAATCGTTGAATAAATAATAATAATAATACAAATAAAAATGAATAAAAGTATATATACATAATTTTAAAATTTGCATTTTTTCTTTCTCATAAAAACTGTTATCTTTTATGTACTGTGGCAACTTCTTCTATATGTTTCACCAGTGTTTATGTTTATACTTTATTTTCAAAGAAGCTCTAGGTAACAGAAAAGTCACATAGAAAATATAGGGGATTCTCATATATCCTATTCTCTCCCCCTCTCACATTTACCCCTATTAATAATATCTTACATGAATATGGTATATTTCTTGCAATTGATAAAGAAATATTGAAACATTGCCACTAACCAAGGTCATTGGTTTACATTATGGTTCACATTCTATACTGTACACTTTTATACATCCAAACAAAATTTATAATGGAATGTATTAATCATTGCAAGATCATGCAGAATAATTCCAATGACCTAAAAATGCTTCATGGTCCATCCATTCTTCCCTCCCCCTTCCCTTGCAACCCGTGTTAACCACAAGGTTACAATTTTTATAGAATAAGTTTCATAGTTACATGCACTAATATTGAGGGCTTTGCGTATTGGACTGTCTTCTTTTGTTAGGCACTGTTTATGTTCTCAAGAAACTCTTATCCCTCTAATTGAGAGCATAGCAGGACTCCTAAGGATGGTAGTTTAGTATTTTCTTGTTTATTTTGTGGGTCTCTACCCACTGAGATAACATCCTATGACAAGATGAACACCATCATGTTCCATAGAAGCATGCGCCATGTGCTCACTTTCCCACATTTCCCCCACCCCCAACACCCTGCACCAATAACACTCACTTGCCATATTTGCTAAAAGAATATTCCTACCACTGTAGTTTTAACCACAGGCATACAGGTACCAAGAGTTCACATGTTCTTTCCTCCAGTCCTATTCAAGTTCCATGGATAGTCCAACCCCAACCCCCTCCCTGCTCATCCTCACATTCCAGCATCATCGACCTTCCTCACATTATTGCACAACTATCAACTACACCCACTGCCAAACCATCCCCTTCCACCTAATCATAGGATTTGTCATATTGAGCATCAACTCAACACACTCTATCCCTTTCCTCTCTCCTGATAACCAATCTTCCAGACTCTAGCCCTATGAATCTACTTAATTTGCTTAGATCATATCAGTGAGGACATGTAATGTTTGTCCTACAGTAAGTGGCTTGCTTCACTCAACATAAGGTCTTCAAGATCCATTCATGTATCCTGTGTGTCAATACTTCATACTTTCCTACAGTTTAGTACTATTCCATGGTATGCATATACAACAATTTGCCTATCCATTCATCTGTTGATGTACATTTGGAATACTTCCAACCTTTGGCACTAGTGAATAATTCTGCTAAGAACATTGGTGTGCATATATCTGTTTATGTCCCTGCTTTCACTTCTTCTGGGTATATACCCAGCAGTGGGATTGCTGGATCATATGGCATTTCTATAGTTAGCTCCCTGGGGGGCCACCAAACCATCCTCCACAATGCCTGCACCATTCTACTTTTCCATCAGGAGTGGATGAAGTTTCTCTTTCCTCCACATCCTCTCCAAAACTTGTAGTTCTTGGATTTTTTTAATAGCTGCCAGTCTAATAGGTGTAAGATGATAACTCATAGTTTTGTTGTGTATTTCCCAGATTGCAAGTGATGCTGACATCTTTTCATGTGCTGTTTAACCATTTGTATTTCCTCTTTGGAAAAAGGTCTAATTAAATCTCTTTCTCATTTTTTTAAAAGTGGTTTCTTTGACTTTTTATTTCCAAGTCCAACATTTCTTTATATATGCTGCATATTAGGCCCTTATGGATATATGGTTACGAAATATTTTCTCCTAATGAGTAGGCTGTCTTTTCACTTTCTGGACAATTTTCTTTGAAACACACATGTTTTTAATTTTTATGAGGTCCCATTTATCTATTTTTCCTTTCATTTCCTGTGCTTTGGGTGTAAAGTTTCTGAAACCAATCTTATTACAAGATCTCATAGATACTTCCCTACATTATCATCTAGGAGCTTTATGTTCTTGGATCTTATATTTAGATCATAGTTCCATCTTGAGTTTATCTTTGTGTAGGGTGTGAGATGGTGATCCTCTCATTTATTTTGGATATGGATATCCAGTTCCCCCAGCACCATTTGATGAAGAGGCCAATCGGTCCCAGTTAAGTTGGATTGGTGGTTATGGCAAATATCAGTGGCCATATATGTGAGGATCTACATCAGAGATCTCAATTTGGTCCCATTGTTCAGTATACCTGTCCTTGTGCCAGTACCATGTAGTCTTGACCACTGTAGCTTTGTAGTGTGCTTTAAAGTCAGGTAGCATGATTCCTCCCACTTTCATTTTTTTTTTCAATATGTTTTTGGCTGTTTGGGGTCCCTTGCCCTTCCAAAAAATTTCATAATGCTATTGTAATTTTTATAAAAATTACATTAGATCTTTAAATCAATTTGAATAGGACAAACATCTTAATGATGTTTAGTCTTCCAATCCATGAACATGGAATATTCTTACATTTATTTAGGAATTCTTTGATTTTCTTTAACAATGTTCTATTGTTTTCTGTGTATAAGTCCTTTACATCCTTAGTTAAGTTTATTCCAGATATTTTGTTATTTTAGCTGTTATTGTAAATGGAATTTTTTGTTTATTTCCTCCTCAGATTGCTCATTATTGGTGTACAGAAATGCTACTGATTTTTATATGTTGATATTATATTCTGTCACTTTACTGAACTCATTTTTCAGTTCTAGAAAGTTTGTTGTAGATTTGTCTGGGCTTTTTATGTATAGGATCTTGTCATCTGCAAATAGCAAAATTTTTACTTCTTCCTTTTCCATTTGGATTCATTTTATATCTTTTTCTTCCCTAAGTGCTTGAGCAAGTATTTCTAACACAATGTTAAATAAGAGCAGTGATACTGGGCATTCTTGTATTGGTACAGATTTTAGAGGAAAAGCCTTTAGCATTTCACCATTGACTATGATGTTAACTCTGTGTTTTTCATATATACCCTTTATCATGTTGTGGAAGTTTTCTTTTAGTCCTATCTTTTGAATTATTTTTATCAAGAAAGGAAAAAAAAAAAGAAAGGATACTGTATTTTGTCAAGTGCTTTTTCAGCATCAATAGCAATGATCATGTGATTTTCTTTTTTGATCTATTAATATGGTGTATTACAATTATTGATTTTCTTATGTTGAAACATCCGTGCGTACCAGGGATGATTCCCATTACATCATGGTGTACAATTCATTTGATGTGTTGTTGAATATGATTAACAATTATTTTGTTGAGGATTTTGGTGTATATGTTCATTAGAGAGATTGATCTACTGTTTCTATTCTTGTGGCATCCTTATGTGACTCCTTATGTGACTTTGATATTATGGAGATTTTGGTGTCAAAGAATGAGTTAGGCAATGTTCCTTTCACTTGTATTTTTTGGAAGAATTTAAGCAGGATTAGTTTTAATTCTTCCCAAAATATTGGTAGAATTCACCTGTGATCCATCTTGATCCTGGGCTCTTCTTACTTGGGAGGTTGTTGATGACTAATTCAATCTCATTACGTGTGATTGGTCTGTTGAGTTTATCAGTATCTTCTTTTATCAGTGTAGGCTGCTTGTGTGTTTCTAGAAAGATGTCTATTTCATCTAAGATATACATATGTTGGCATACTGTTTTTCAAAGTATCCTATTATGATACTCTTTAGTTCTGTGGAATCAGTGGTGATCTCCCCTCCTTCATTTTTTTCTTTTATATATTTGCATCTTCTCTCTTTTTTCTTCCTTAGTCTAGCTAATGGTTTATCAATTTTATTAATATCAAAGAACCAGCATTTTATGGTTAATTTCTGCAGTTTTTTAAAAATTCTCAATTACCTCTGCTCTAATCTTTGTTATTTCTTACTTTCTACCTTCTTTGGAATTAGTTTGTTGTTATTTTCTAGTTCCTCCAGGTGTGCAGTTAGGTCTTTGAATTTAGCTTTTTTTAAATATGGGTATTGATGATATAAATTTCCCTCTCAGCACTGCTTTTGTTGAATCCCATAGGTTTTGTTATGGTGTGTTCTCATTTTCATTCACATCAAGGTATTTACTGATTACTTTGCAATTTCCTCCTTGATGACTGATTGTCTAAGAATGTATTATTTAACCTTCATATCTTAGTGTTTTTTTCTGGTTCTCTGTCCCTTATTGATTTCCAGTTTTATTCCATTTTTGTCAGAGAAATTACTTTGTATAATTTTGATCTTTCTGAATTCATTGAGAGTTGTTCTGTGACCTATCATGTGGTTCATTCTGGAGAATCATACATACACGTGCGAGAAGAATGTATATGCTGCTGAATTTGGGTGTAACGTTCTGTATATGTCCATTATGTCTAGATCCTCTAAAGCATTTTTCAAGTCTCTGTTTCTCCATTGATCATTTGTCAAGATGTTCTGTCTAATGGTGATAATGGTGTATTAAAATCCCCCACTATAATTGTAGAGGCATCTATTTCTCACCTTAATCTTCCCAATATTTGCCTCATGGAGTTTGGGTCACCCTGGTTAGGTGCAAAAATGTTTATGATTTTTCCTTTTTTTTTGATGTTACCCTTTTTATGAATATATAATGTCTTTCTTTGACTTCTAAAATAGTTTTGCATTTAGTCTATTTTTTCCTGATATTAGTATAACTATTCCCACTCTTTTTTAGTTAT
Source organism: Tolypeutes matacus (assembly GCA_026826555.1). Taxonomy (NCBI): domain Eukaryota; kingdom Metazoa; phylum Chordata; class Mammalia; order Cingulata; family Chlamyphoridae; genus Tolypeutes; species Tolypeutes matacus. The sequence goes on along the minus strand of JAKSZT010054495.1, from coordinate 1,828,266 downwards.
TGTTTGCATGTAAAAATCGTTTTCTATCCATTGACTTGGAACCTCCTTGCATCCCTGGGTCTAAGATGAGTTTCTGTAGACAGCATATAGATGGGGCATATTTCCTTTTCCATCCTGCCAATCTGTGTCTCTCAATTGGAGAGTTTATTTCATTAACTTTCAATGTTATTACTGTGAAAGTAGTACATACACTAGCCATTTTTTCTATAGGTTTATATATGTCATATTTTGATTTTATTTCTCTTTTTGTCTTTTTAGTTACTCTAATATTCTTCATTTCTACACTGTCCTCCAACCCTCTCTCTCCTCTTTTTTCCCTTTCAACCTGCAGAACTCCCTTTAGTAGTTCTTCAAAGAAGGCTTCTTGTTGAAAACTCCCTTTATTTCTGCTTATCTGTGAATATTTTGAACTGTCCTTCATTTTTATTACTAGATTTTTGGATACAGAATTTTTGCCTGGCAGTTTTTTTTTTCTTTTAGGAACTTAGCTATGTCATACAACTGCCTTCTCACCTCCATGGTTTCAGATAAGAAATTATTGTTTAATCTTATAGAGCTTCACTTGCATATAATGGATTTCTTTTCTCTTGCTGCTTTCAGTATTTTCTCCTTGTTTCGAGCATTTGACAATTTGATAAGTATGTGTATCTTGGTAGACCTGTCAGGATTTATACTGTTTGAAGTGTACCGTACTTCTTAGACATTTACATCCATGTCCCTCCAAAGAGTTGCAAAATTTTAGCCATTGTTCCCTTCAACACTCCTTCTGTTCCCTTTACCTTCTCTTCTACCTCTGGATTGCCTGTAATGGGTATGTTTGTGTGTTTCATGTTGTCATTCAATTCCCTGCTGAATTTTTTCTAGCCTCTTATCTCTTTGTTCTACTATCTGTCTTAATTCAGATATGCTATCTTTGATGTCACTAATTCTTTCCTCAGTCTGTTCAAACCTGCTGCTATTTTTCCAATGTGTTTTTGATTTCTTGCATTGTGCCCTTCATCACCATCAGATCTGTTACATTTTTATGTAAATTTATCATTTATTCAGTATGATCTTCTAGTGTCTTCTTAATATCCTTTATCTCTTCCTTAACTTTAGGTTGATTCATATTTATTTGGACATCCTTGATTTGTTGTTCCACATTATGCATCTCCTCCTGTTTTTTTAGTTTGTTCATTATACTGTTCCATGTCTTCCATTTTCTTAGTCTGGCTTTGAATTTTTTGCTGGTGTATAGTCATCTGTTAAACTTGATGGATTATTCAGATGGTTAGCTTCCCTTTCTACTCTAAGGTTTTATGTTATTTTGTTTTGTATTCAGCTTTTGCTTTGGCTCTTGGTTTGATTTATTCTATATCCTTGTAGTTGTCTGAGATCCCTTCAAATAACATTAAGATAATAGAAATGGAAAGAGAAGAGAAAAGAAAAAGAATAGTAGTAATAATAAAAAAGATACAAAAGGAGTCATAAAATAGCCAGAAAAAATAATTTTAAAAAGTCAAATCTCATAAAAATACTAAAGAATAAGAATAAAAAATGTAGAACAAAAGAATGAAACAAGAAATAATATAGTAAAAGCTGTGAAGTTGAGGGAAAAAAACAGAAAAAAAAGTTGAGAACATGAAAAAAATGAAGCTGAAACATGAGAAGTTGGAATGAAAAACAAAACAATAGAAGAAGGAAAAATTCAAAGAAAGAAACAATAAGGAAAAGAAAAAGGAAACAAAGAAATAGTAAAACAAAAAACAAAACCCAGGAAAAACAGACTTCCTTCTTATGCCTCTAGGAACTATCTCATGCTGCTGGTGCTCATGAATCAAAATATCCCTTCCACCTTTCCTCCTCAGGTAAGGCACTGAGTTTTAGAGAATAAAATAAAGAATAAAAAATTAAAAAATATAAAACAACAGATTGAAGATCTTAAAACAAAAAATCTCAGTTTATAATTACCCTGTCACAAGGTGCCAGCTGTGTACCTGACTATCCCACTGGATCACTCTCTGAATCTCTTCTCTTAGGAGGTAACAAGAATCAGGCCAAGCACCTAGTACATGTGAGGCAGGCATTCCTCCACTGAGCTACATACACTCCACAGGTTAACTAGGCTTCTGATAGCTTATCTGTCTCTCCCAGCGCTCTTTCCCCTCAGGCGATTTGGGCTTCTAACAGTTTGCTGGCTATCTTTCCTGTGTTCCTTCTCTCCAGGGTGGTTAGGTGTTTGTCCACTTATCCCCTCACTGACTTAATTTCTCTCTCTCCCATGGTGGTTGGGTGTGACAGCCTACCAGATCAAATCTACCTTCCCATTTCTCTGGGGCCACTTTAGTTTTGGCTGGGGTCTTTTATGAGATTCAAATGATGTTCAGCTGGCCAAACTCACTGAAGAGAAACTACTCTTCACCCTCCACCAAACCCTTTTTTTCTCCCAGACAGGAAGACTTTCTTTTCCCACTCAGTTGGCTGTAGTAAGCCAGGGGCTTTACTGAAGTTATTCACCTTGAGGGTGGGGTATTTGTGCCATTCCCAGTCACAGGGGTGAGTAACTTACCATTTTCATTTGGCCTCTTTGCCTCTCTTTCCTTCTCCCTCCTGGATGATGTGTAGCCAACTCCTGGTCTGTAGCTCTCCAAAACAGCTCCCTCAGATCCATCATCATCCTTCTGTTAGTTGTCTTGAGTGAGTCCAGTGAACTGGAGAGTAGATGCTGGCTGCAACTCTCCTGAGATTCAAGGCTCAACTGGCATAGGAACAGCAAGAAGATTTAAGCCTCTGGGACTCATATTTAACAGGTATAGTACTAATTATAATTTCAAATAAAGGGGACATAAGAACCATAAGTTAGATAGATTTTAAAGTTCTTGAGTTCATTTACAAGATATCATGGTTAGTAATCAAAGTTCAGGTTTTTAAGCCATTCTCAACCAAACAAAACATAAAAAGAAATATTAAAAGCATACGAAATACCTTAATTTGTAGGAACTCAATTTGTTTTTAAATGGACCAATTTGCTTTTTAAAATGTTTTCTACTGGGAAGCGGCTGTGGCTCAATCAGTAGGGCTCCCGTTTACCATATGGGAGGCCCCGGGTTCGGTTCTCGGGGCCTCCTGGTGAAGGCAAGCCTGCCGGCATGGCGTGGTTAACTGACCCAGCGAGCATGAGCAGCAAGGGGGGGATAAATTAATAAATAAATAAAATCTTTAAAAAATAAAAAAATAAAAAAATAAAAAAATAAATAAAATGTTTTCTACTAATTATCTCTTATTTGAGCTGATGAGGAAGAAATAAGAAAGAATAATTGTCATCAATGAAGCTCCTGCAGTTAGAGGCATATTCAGTACTAGGATGATCAGTAGATATCAAGCCAATTAGTGGATTTAGAGTTGTAATGGGTGACTAACAATGGGCTAAAAAGGGGATTTGTAAAACCAATACTAAAAGTTCCGAAATCACTAACTAAGATCAATTTTGAAGTGAAGGAGACCAGGTGGGAGGCTGTTGGAGAGAGTCATACTTAAATAAAGGACTTTTAGTCAGTATACTTTTTCTAAAAATTCACTTAGCTTCTAACGTCAGATCAAGTCAGACAAACAACCAGAAATCCACCATATGTTGACCATATTATTGTAGCTCTGCACGGAGTTGCCTGCAGTGTGCTGTTTTAATGTTATTTTTTCCATTTTTCTACAGACAAAATAAAACAGCAACCCCATAACCCAACATTCCTTCCACCTCATATAAATAAATCCCTGTATATTTGCTTAGTGAATTTGCTATAACAGTACAGTTGAGGATATCTACCACATCACTCTTTGTTCCACTATGATAGCTCAATGGAGAATATATTTGAATTATGGCTGTGGGCTATAACAAGAGCTAGATATTCATTTTGGCTGTTGGCAGTTTAAAACTATATTTGGAAGTATACCTAAAAACTTCAGCATCACATATAGGTTTGAATATAAGGGACTGATGAACCATGTGCAGGGAAGACTTATTTGAGTCCAATTCTGTCACTCTCAGGAGCACAGATTCCAAAATAGAGCCCCTCTTAAAATATATTTATATATATATATATATATAACATTTTTGTAAGCAAATGCACATATATGCATATATATTTATATATCATTTTACAAATAATTGGTATGTATTGTGAACATTTTGATTTTTACCCACAATAAAAAATAAATAAATTAAAAAAAAAACAACTATATTTGGGACTCAAAATAGCAATATTTAGGTATTTACGACATTAATATTTATTTTTCTGTTCTCTACTCAGTGTGGACACCTTCTATTTTGAAATTTCTGTTTTCCTTATTATCTACTCATATTCAACTTTTAGCATTTTATTGTATATATTAATGTTATAAGCACACTACAATATATCTAAAAATGTGATCGAGGTAAAAAATAATTTAAAATGTGGAGGAACATAATTTGGCAAAGTTATAATATTTGTTATTGAGAAAAGGATTAAAACCAGCAGATTGTGGTAAACGTGGTATTCTATAAAATTGACATATCACACCCAACTCTCCTGAAGCATAAAAACAACCCTGGCTTGTAGCCTAGACTATACATCAAATCAGTGATTTAACTTTTGCTTTTCTGAGTTTCCTTTTTGGATTTTGTTATTTAAAATCAGTTTATATAGTAACATATTCATATTGTAGAAATTTAGGAAAATCGAGTTAAGAAATTGTGTCTCTCCTTCATGAATCATCTGTTCGTGTCTTTCACAATTTTATGAACCTGGAATATAGTCTTTTCTTATAAATTTGAAATTGTTCTTAAAAATTAACATGTTTCTAAAACTAAAAATAGTATACTAGAAATGGAAGACTCTATTCATGTCACATTTGCAGCCAATATTTTCCCCAGTCATTTGCATATTTGCCTCATATTATTCTTTCATTTGACACCAAATTTTTTCTTTCATAGGCAATATGTATCTTATTATTCATTTATTCATTCGTTCATTTACTGAAGGCACTGTTCTAACCAGAATCAAGGATCATAGAGTCAGAATCTGATCATCCAAATGTCAGAGTATGTTATAATCACAGAGAAATATAATTTTGATACAAAATATCATTTAACTTGAGAATTTCTGAGCATAGGGTTTGGAAAAGATAAAGTCATGAACTTTGAAAGTCATTGAGTTGTAGTACACTTCAAACATCTATGTGTGGGACAGAATTATTTCCCCCACAAAAGGCATGGTCGGGTCCACACCTCTGCTCTTGTAGGTGAGAACCCATTTGTCAGTAGGATTTTTTAAAACAAATCAATTTCATTGATACATATTAATAAAACATACAAGTCATCCAATGTGTACAATCAAAGGTATTTGGTATAATCACATAATTGTGCATTCATCACTTCAATTATCATTAGGGCATTTTTGTTATTTCAATAATAATAATAAACAAAACAAACAAACAAGAAAATTCCTCACCTCTCAATCTTTCTGTTTCCCCTGTTGTACATAGCTACTATTTCTAGCTATTGCACACATATATTTATTAAGCAGTTTTATTGAAATATATTCATATGCCATATGATTTATCCAAATTGTATACTCAATGGCTTTTAATATAATCAGTGTTGTACATTTATCATCTCAAAAATTTTAGAACAATTTCATTATTTTAAAAACAAAGACTCCATACTCCTTATCATTCCTTTCCCAGCCTTATGTAACCAGTAATCTAATTACATCTTTATAAATTGATTTATATTTACATTTTATATAAATGGAATCATAAAATTTGTGGTGTTCTGCCTAGTCTCCTTCACTTAGTATAATGGTTTTTTTGATATGATATTAATATTTTGCAGTATTTACCTACATTTGTTCACCTTCAAAGAAAAATGGTCTTATATATGCAATTTTACTCATATTCATATTTCACATAATATATTTATAATTCACATAATATAATTAGTTCATAATAGTGCAATCATACAGCATTTGTCCTTTTGTGTCTGGCTTGCTTCACTCAAAATAATGTCCTCCAGTTTCATCCATGTTGTCATATGGTTCGTGTCTTCATTGCTTCTCACCGCTGAATAATATTCCATCATGCATATGCTCCGCAATTTGTTTATCCATTCATCTATTGATGGACACCTGGGTTTTTTCCATCTTTTGACTATCATGAATAATGCTGCTACAAACATCGGTGCGCAGATATTTATTTGTGTTGATGCACTCAGTTCTTCTCGGTATATACCTAGCAATGGTATCGCCGGGTCCCATGGCAAGTCTATATTCAACTTCCTTAGGAACTGCCAAACAGCCCTCTGCAGTGGCTGTACCATTCTACAAATTCTCACCAATACTGAATAAGTGTTGCTATCTCTCCACATCCCCTCCAACATTTATAGTTTTCTGACTTGTGAATACCAGCCAGTCTAATCAGTTGAAATGATATCTCATTGTGGTTTTGATTTACATTTCCCTAATCTCTAGTGATGTTGAAAATTTTTCATTTGTTTCTTCCCCATTTTTTAATCACATAGTTTGTCTTTTTATTGTTGAGTTGTATAATCTCCTTATATATCATGGATATTACACCTTTATCAGAAATGTGATTGCCAAATATTTTCTCCCATTGAGTTGGTTGCCTTTTCACCATTTTGACAAAGTCCTTTGAGGGACAAAGTCTTTAATTTTGAGGAGGTACCATTTATCTATTTTTTTTCTTCTGTTGCTCATGTTTTGGGGGTAAGTTTTAAGAAACTACCTTTTACCACAAGATCTGGAAGATGTTTTCCTACATTTTCTTCTAGAAGTTTTATCGTTGTTTTTATATTTATATCCTTGACCCCCCCCTTTTTTTGTATAAGATATGAGATAGGGGTCTTCTTTCTTTCTTTTGGATATGGATATCCAGTTCTCCAAGCATCATTTGTTGAATAAACTGTTATGGTCCAGCTGGGTGGGCTTAACAGTCTTGTCAAAAATCACTTGACTTTAGATGTGAGGGTTGATTTCTGAGTGCTCAATTTGGTTCCCTTGGTCAATCTGTCTGTCCTTAAGCCAGTAATATGTTGTCTTTACCACTGTAGCTAAGTTATATGCTTTTATGTCAGAAAGTGAGAGTCCTCCAATTTTCTTCTTAATTTTAATACATTTTTGGCTATTTGGGGCCGCTTACCCTTCCAATTACATTTGCATATTGGCTTTTTGATTTCTGGAAAAAAGGCTGTTATGATTTTTATTGGGGTTGCATTGAACCTGTAAATCAATTTGGGTAGAATTGTCATCTTAATAATATTTAGTCTTCCAATCCATGAACACGGAATATCCTTCCATTTTTTTACATTTTCTTCAGTTACTTTAAGTAATATTTTGAATTTTTCTGAATACATGTTCTTTACGTCTTTGGTTAAGTTTACTCCTAAATATTTCATTGTTTTAATTGCTCTTATAAATGGATTTTTCAAAATTTCCTCCTCAGAATGCACACCAGTAGTGTATTGATTTTTGTTTATTAATCATGTATCTTGTCACATTACTGAACTAGTCTATTAATTCTAGTAGCTTTGTTGTAGATTTTTCACAATTTTCTCGATAGAGGATCATGTCATTAGCGAATAGTGAAAGCTTTACTTTTTCCTTTCCTATTTGGGTGCCCTTTATTTCTTTCTCTAGCCTACTTATTCTACCTAGAACTTCTAGCACAATATTGAATAATAATGGTGACAGTGGGCATCCTTGTCTTATTCCTGATCTCAGTGGGAAAGCTTTCAGTTTTTCGTCATTGAGTGCAATGCTAGCTGTAGGTTTTTCATATATGCACTTTACCATATTATGAATGTTTCCTTCTTTTCCTAACTTTTGGAGTGCTGTATTAAAAAAACGGGTGCTGTATTTTGTCAAGTGTCTTTTTTGCATCAATAGAGAGGATCCTATGTTTTTTCTTTTTCAATTTATCAATGTGGTTTATTATACTCCTTGATATTCTTGTGTTAAAACCCCCTGCATACTTGGGATAAAACCCACTTGATCATGGTGTATATTTCCTTTACTGTGCTTTGGGATTAGGTTTGCAAGTATTTTGTTGAGGATTTTTGCATCTATATTCATTAGCGATATTGGTCTGCAAGTTTTTTTTTTACTTAATCATTACCTGGTTCTGGTATTAGATTGATGTTGGCTTCATAGAATGAGTTTGGTAGCATTCTTTCCTGTTCAATTTTTGGAAGAGATTGCGAAAGATCGATAACTAGGTCATCTTTGAATGATTAGTGGAATACACCTGTGAAGCCATCTGGTCCCGGGCTTTACATCTTTAGGAGGTTTTTGATGACTGTTTCAATCCTTTCAATTTTGAATGGTTTATTGGGGTCTTCTAGTTCTTCTAGTGTAAGTGTAGGTGGTTCATGTGTTTCTAGGAATTTTTCCATCTCCTCTACACTGTTGAGTTTTTTAGCATACACTTGTTCATACTATCCTCTTATGATAACTCTTATTTCTGTGGGGTCAGTGGTAATGTCCTTCTTCTCATTTTTTATTTTATTTATTTGCATCTTCTCTCTTTTTTTCTTTGTCAATCTAGCTAAGGGTTTATTGATTTTGTTGATCCTCTCAAACAAGAAACTTTTGGTTTTGTTGATTCTATTGTAGTTTTTTTTTTTTTCTTGATTTCATTTATTTCTGCTCTGATCTTTACTATTTCTTTCCTTCAGCTTGGTTTGGGATTAGTTTGCTCTTTTTTTCTAGTTCCTCCAGGTGTAAAGTTAGATCTTAAACTTTAGCTCTTTCTTCTTTTTTAAAGTAAACATTAAGGGATATAAATTTACTTCTTAGTACTGCCTTTGTGGTGTCTCATGAGTTTTGATAATTTGTTTTCTCATTTTCATTTGTCTCAAGATATTTTCTGAATTCTCTTTCAATTTCTTCTTTGACACACTGATTATTTAAGAGTGTGATGTTTAATCTCCATATATTCTTGAATTTTCCCTTTTTCAGTCCTTTATTGATTTAGCACTATATTCCTTTATGATCAGAGAAAGTGTTTTGTATAGTTTCAATCTTTTAAAATTTATTGAGAATTGTCTTTTGACCCAACATATGGTCTATCTTGGAGAAAGATCTATGGGGACTTGCAAAGAATGTCTATCCTGCGGTTTTTGGATGCAACGCTCTATGGTTGTCTGTCAGGTTTATTTCACTTATTATATTATTCAAGTTCTCTGTTTCTTAATTTATCCTCTTTCTAGATGTTCTATACAATACTGAGAGTGGTGTATTGAAGTTTCCAACAATTATTGTAGAGACAACTATTTCTCCCTTCAGGTTTACCAGTGTGTGCATCATGTATCTTGGAGCATTCAGATTAAGGTGCATAAATATTTAGTGTAGTTATTTCTTCTTGCTGAACTGCCCTTTTTCTTAATATATAATGACCTTCTTCATCCCTTATAACAGTTTGGCATTTAAAATCTATTTTGTCTACTATTAGTATCACTACTCCGGGTCTTTTTTTGGTTGCTGTTTATGTGGAATAACTTTTTCCAACCATTCACTTTCAACCTGATTGTGTCCTTATGTCTGATGTGAGTCTCTTGTAGACAACATATAGATGGCATGTATCTTGTATCCATTCTATCAGTCTATGTCTTTTGATTGGGGACTTCAAACCATTAACAGTCAATATCATTACTGTAAAAACATTGCTTACTTCATCCATTTTGACCTTTGGCTTTCTGTTGTCAGGTTGTACTGTTGTCTATCTTTTTACCCTTTAATTTTCCCTTTCCAACAATCTTCATTTCTACACTCTTCTCCAAGTCTCTCACCATTGTTTTTTTTTTTTTTTTCCTTTCAGGTTACAGCACTCCCTTTAGCATCTCTTGTAATGCTTGCCATTTTGTCTCATATTCTAGCAGTTTTTGTTTGTCTGTGAAGACATTGAGCTCCCCTTCATTTTTGAAGGACAGCTTTGTCGGATACAGAACCCTTGGCTGTCAGTTTTTCTCTTTCAGAAACTTAAATACATCATGCCACTTTCTTCTCTCCTCTATGGTTTCTGATGGGTGGTCAGTATTTAATCTTATCGAGGTTCCCTTGTATGTGATGTGTTTCTTTTCTCTTTCTGCTTTCAGAATCTTCTCTTTATCTCTGATATTTGTCATTCTGACTATTAGGTGTCTCGGGGTAGTTCTATTGGGTTTTATTCTGTTTGAGGTGCATTGTTCTTCTTGGATATCAATATTTATGTCTTTCATAGGTGGTGGTAAATATTCAGTCATTATTTCCTCAAATATTCTTTCTGCCCCTTTTCCATTTCCTTCTCCTTATGGGATGCTGATAATGTGTATGTTTTTGCATTTCATGTTGTCATTCAATTCCTTGGGACCCTGTTCCATTTTTTCCACTCTTTTCTCTTTCTGTTCTCCTGTCTTTTCCAGGTCAGATATTCTGTCTTCAAATTCACTAATTCTGTTTTCAAGCAATTCAAATCTGCTCTTATGTGGCTCTAATGAATTTTTAATCTCATCCATCATGCCTTTCTTTCCCATAAAGTCATTTACTTTTCTTTGCAGACTTTCAAATTGTTCTTTATGCTCACCCAGTGCCTTCTTAATATCTATCTCTTTAGTAATATTTTCTTTCAATTCTTTAAATTGATTTATGGGAGTTGTGTGATTATCATTGATTAATTGTATTAAATCCTGTATCTCTCCAAGATATTTGGTTTGTTCCTTTGGCTGGGCCATCTCTTCCTGTTTCCTAGTATGGCTTGTAATTTTTTGCTGATGTCTAGGTGTCTGAATATGTTGGTGAAATTACTTTGATGGCCAATTTCTCTATCTGATTATTGTTACTATTTTTTCAAACTTCTTCTTTGATATTTGGTTCAAATTGTCCAGCTTAAGTTATCAAAATCATGCCATGGACTCACTAATAGGGTGTGGGTTCTCTCCTAGAAGTTAGATAACAGAGAGACCCAATTGCAGTTTTGTCCATGCAATTTCCAGCTGATGGCTCTTGGTGGCTCACCTTTCCATGGAGGTGAATCTCTCTCCATTTTCCTTTGTTTTGGTCTACCCAGAACCAATATTCAAAGTGGAATTCACTGACTGAATTCACTGAAGAAAAGCCGCCTGACTCCACCTCCCTTTTCCCTTGAAACAGCTGACAGGGAGGAAGATGTCTGTGCTGCTCTCAATCAGCTGCAAGGAGCCAGGGGTTTGGAGATGGGGGAGGGGAGCCCTTCCCTGATGACAGGAGGTTTAGCAACTCAGTTTGTTGTTTCAGGTTCTTTCTCTCTCTGTCCCTCACTCTCCTGGGTGTTGTGAAGCACTGTCCTGATCGGCTGACCCCAAAAGCAGGTCCTTCTGGAAGCTTTTGGCTCTTTCTCCATTATTTATGTGAGAGAGCTGAGCCTTGGCTGCCTAATTTGATTTCATTTTCCCACAATCCTCAATAGGACTTTTGATGGTGATATTCCAAATTTAATGATGGCGGGCCCTAATCCAATATAGCTGAGATCCTCATGAGCAAAGGAAGTTGGGCATGGGAGAGAAGTCACTGGGAGCAGGAAAAAGCTGGAAATCAATGTACCTCTGACAGATTAACGATAGCACACCACCACATGTGCATTATCATTTGATAGAAAAACCAAGGAACCCCAGAGACTCCCAGGTAGCCAGAATATACTGACCCCAGGAGAAAGCAAACCATTTAGCCTCTGAAACCATGAGCCAATAAATTGCTGCTGTATGCCAACCCATTATATGGTACTTGTTTAAGTAGCCAGGAAATTAAAATAATATATAAACATAGAATCTGAGAAAATCAAAGGTTCATAAACTTTAGAAAAACAGAATCATACATAGGCTTATTCAAGCAAATTGCTCTGAGATACTGAAAAATTCACAGGAAGTAAAGATTTGAATATTTGAAAATAATATTGCCTATGGTTATTGGTCGATAGATATTTCCTATGTTTCTTTGAGTCAGGTTTTGTAACTCTTTCCCCCAATGGCCATTTTGTCAACATAGTTATTAATATTAGCTAAATAATACCTTAGAAATTCTTAATCACATTTGTGTCTGGTTATGGCTCCCTCCCTTCATTTCTAATGTTGGCTATTTGTGAATTCTCGAATACTTTTATTAATTAGGTTTGCCAGAGGTTTCATTTCTTCTTTCCTTCCTCCCTTCCTCCCTTCCTCCCTCCCTCCCTCCTTCCCTCCCTCCCCCCTTTCCTCCCTCCTTCCATCCTTTCTTTCCTACTTCATCTTTTAAAAAACTGGCTTTTGTGTGTATTATCTTTTTAAACTTTAGTGTTCTGACATAGTGTTTCATATTTTATCTACATTATTTCCTTCATTCTCTTTTCCTTGGTGAAGCTGTTTTTTTTTTTTTTTAATTTTTTCTTTCTTCCTAGGTTGAATGCTTATTTCATATATGCTTGTTCTTCTTTGATTAATGATAGGTACATTTAAGAATATGATTATAATTCTGAGTATTTTGATTTGTAGTATTTTAAATTGACAGGTAATTTTAATTGCATTTTTATTTCCTCTTTGATTCAATAATTACTTTTGGAATGAGATTTATATTTTTTATCTGTGGGTGCTAGGTTTTGTTTGTTGTATGTTTAAATAGTTATTAATATTTTCTATAACCTTTTTGCAGTGTGATAAGAATATGGTTTGTATGATTTGTACTTTCTGGTACTGATTGAAAATTTTTGGACCATGTATATTTTGAAGTGTTAAAATTAACCATATGAATGTTTGAAAAGGAGTTGAATTTACTATAGGATATAGAATTCAATCTTTTCATATTATATATTTCCTCTTTTCTTTATAAAATATTTTTATTAAAGAAGTGGTGAGATTTAAAACAATCATGCATAACATGCAGAATTCCCATACATCACCCCTTCACCAATACCTTGCATTGTTTTCGAATATTTGTTAGAGATTATGAATGAAAATCATCAGAATATTACTACTAACTATGGTCAATATCTTACATTTGGTGTATTTCTTCATACACCCTGCTATTATTCACATCATATATTAATATTGTGCATTTGTTATAGTTCAGGAGAGAACCCTCTCAAATTTGTACTGTTAACCACAGTCCATCATCCATCACATGCTTCACTGTGTTATACAGTCCCATGCCTTACGTAATCCTTCCAAAGTGTATACTAAGTGGCTCTCAGTTTCATCATAGTGTTGTGCATTCATTGCCTCCATAAATTTTTGAACGTTTTCCTTAGTCCAAGAAAAAAAAATCTCAAACCCTCTATTATTGACCATTAGCTTTTGTATAGACATTTTTTACATTGATGCAAGAATATTACAATATTGCTACTATCATCCATAACTTACATTAATTGTATTTTCCCATGTGTCACCATATTCTTACCACTTTGTAATAGTGATGCACATTTGTTCTAGTTCGTAGAACATTCTTGTATTTCTATTATAACCATAAACCTCATCCACCACAGGATTTATTCTGTTATAGAGTCTTTGGATTATTCTCTAGCTTTCTTTCAACTGGCATTTACATCCCTAGACTACATCTTTCAGCCACAATGACATATATAAATCATCTATGTTAGTTATACTCACTATTATGTATTACCATCAACTCTATCAATTTCAACACTTTTACAGTCAACTTAATTTATGATTCTACATACATTAATCACCAGTACCCCTTCACAGCCTTCATCCTATCTACTAGTAACATATATATATATATATATATATATATATATATATAAATTTTAACTCCATGTGTTTATTCTTCATATTTAGTTCGAATTAGTGAGACCATACAATACTGATATTGTTGTGTCTGGCTTATTTCAATCATGATAATGTCCTCAGGGTTCATCCATCTTGTCATATGTGTTCCAATTTCCTTTCTTTTTACAACAGCAAAATATTCCATCATATGTATATAACACATTTTGTTTAACCATTCATTGGTTGATTGGCACTTGAATTGTTTGCATCTTTTGGCAATGGTGAATAATGCTGCTATGAACGTTGGTGTGCAAGTGTCTGTTCATGTCCCTGTTTTCAGTTCTTCTTGATATATTCCTAGTAGAAGGATTGCCAAATCATGTAACAGTTCTATATATAGCTTGCTGAGGAACAGCCAAACTGCCTTCCACAGAGGCCACATCATTTTACATTTCCACCAACAGTGAACAAGTGTTCCTGTTTCTCCACATCCTCTACAGACCTTGTAGATTTATGTTTCTTTTTTGTAAATAAAGGCCATTCTATGAAGTGTGAGGTTATATCACATTGTAATTTAGATTTGCATCTCTAATAGCTAGTGATAATGGACATTATTGTGCTTTTTTGCCATTTGTATTTCCCCTTTGGACAAATGTCTATTTGAGCCTTTTGCCCATTTTTTTTAAGGTACCAGGACTGGGAATTGAAACTGGGACCTGATATGTGGGAGGCCAGTGCCCAACCACTGAGCCACATCAACTCTTCTGAGTTGGATCTCTCGACTGCTTGCCCGTTGTTTGTTCATTGTTTTGCTAATTGTTTGCTCATTTGTTTGCTCCTTGTTTGCTCCTTATTTTTGCTTGTTGTTTGCTTATTGTTTGTTTGTTTGTTTTCTCTATGAGGCACTGGGAACTGGACCTGGGACCTCCGATGTGGAAGGTGGGCAGTTAACTTTTTGGGCCACATCCATTCCCCTTGTTCATTATTTAATTGATTTGTTTGCTCTTTTGTCATTGAGGTTTATGATCACTTTTTATAGCAAGTAAATCAAACTCTTATTGGATATATGATTACAAATATTTTCTCCTATTTAGTAGACTGCCTTCTCATCTTCTTGCCAAAGTCCTTTGAAGCACAAAAGTATTTATTTAGAAGAGGACTGATTATCCATTTTTCCTCTCATTGCTCTTGCTTTGGGAGTTAAGGTTTAAGAAACCAGAACCTGCCACAAGATCTTGAAGATGTGTCCCTACATTTTCCTCAAGGAGTTTTATGGTTCTAGCTTAAATTTAGATCTTTGACCCATTTTGAGTTAATTTTGTATATGGTATGATAGGGGTCCTCTTTAATTCTTTTGAATATGGATATCCATTTCTTACAGCATCATTTCTTGGATACAATGTTCTGTCCCAACTGGGAGCACTTGATAGCCTTGACAAAAATCACTACCATAGATGTGAGGGTCTGTTTCTGAACCAAACATTTTGTTCCATTGGTCTATATGTTTATCTTTATGCCAGTACCATCCTGTGTTTACACTTTTAGCTAAGGAATATGATTGAAAGTTCAGAGGGGAGAATACTCCAACTTCATTCTTCCCTTTTAAGATGTTTCTGGTTATTTGGGGACACTTACCCTTACAAATAAATGTGATATTGGCTTTTCAATTTCTTTTAAAAAAGGCTGATGGCATTTTTATCAGTAATGCATTGAATGTGTAAATCAATTTACGTAAAATTGGCATCATACCTATATTTAGTCTTCCAGTCCATGAACATGGAATGGCCTTCCATTTATTTAGGTCTTTTTTATTTCTTTCAGAAATGCATTTTAGTTCTCTGAGTACAGGTCCTTTACATCCTTAGTTAAGTTTATTCCTAAATATTTGATTCTTTTATTTGCTAATGTAAATGGAATTTTTTTCCTGACTTCTTCCCCCAGAATGCTCATTTCTAGCATGGAGATACACTACTGATTTTTGCATATTAATCTTGTATCCTGCCATTCTGCTGAACTTATTATCTCTAGAAGTTTTGTTGTCGATTTTTGAGGACATTCTTTGTATAAGATTATGTAATCTGCAAATATTGAGAGTTTTATTTCTTCCTTTCCAATTTGGACATCTTTTTTTTTCCTTTTGCTTGTTTGATTGCTCTAGCTAAAACATCTAGCACTGTATTGAATAACAATAGTGACAGTAGGCATGATTGTCTTGTTCTGATTTCAACAGGAAAGTTTTCAGTATTTCACCATTGAGTACAATATTAGTTGTGGTGTTTTCAAATTTGCAGTATATCATGTTGAGAAAATTTGCTTTAACTCATCTTTCTGATTGTTTTTACCAAGAAAGGATGTTGTACTTTGTCAAATGCCTTTTCTGCATCAATTGAAATGATCATGTTATTTTTCTTCATCAATATGTTAATAGGATGTATTACAGTGATTGATGTCCTTGTATTGAACCACTCTTGCCTGCCTTGGATATAACCCACTTGATCATGATGCAGAAAATTTATAATGTCTTCTTTGATTTGATTAGTGAGAATTTTACTGAGGATTTTTGCAAATATTAATTAGGTAAGTGGGTTGTAATTTTCATTTGTGTAAAACTTTTATCTGGATTTGGTATTAGTGCAATGTTGTCTTCATAGAATGAGTTTGGTAGCATTATCTCTTGCTCAATTTATTGTAAGGGTTTGAGTAAAATTGGCATTAAATCTTCTTTGAATGCTTGGTAAAATTCACCTGTGAAGTCAACTGGTCCCAGTCTTTTCATTTTGTGAAGGTTTTTGGTGACTGTTTCAGTCTCTTTAATTCTGATTGGTTTGTTGATGTCTTCTGTTTCATCTAGGGTGAGTGTGGGTTGTTCTTATGTTCCTAGGAATTTGTCCATTTCATCTACATTGTTTAGTTTGTTTGGTGAACTGTTGTTCACAGCATGCTATTATGGTCTATTCTATTTCTGTGGTGTCAGTAGTAATACCTCACATTCACTTCTGATATTTTCTTTTCTTATTGAAGTATGTATCACTCATACATGAACATACATAAATAATAAGTGTATAGTAAAAGTTGTGGACTTACAAAGCACGCATGTATATCATTGTACAAGGTCCCACACATTAATCAACCACCAAAAACTTACATTGTTAACAAACAATTATTAGAAAGTATGAAATAGAATCTTCAAAATATTGCTACTAACTATAGCCAATATCTTACATTTGGTGTATTTCTCCCCTAACCCACACCCTGTATTAGTGTTATATATTGGTTAAAGTTCATGAGAGAACATTGTCATCTTTTTTTCTGCTAGCCACAGTCCATCTGCCATGACTGGATTCACTGTATTATACAGTCCCATGCTATGTACAATCCACTCAAATTGTACACTCAGTGGCTCACTTATTCTTCACAGAGTTGTGCTCTTATCACATCAGTCAATTTTAGAATGTTTTCAATACTCCAAAAGGAAAAATCCCATACACCCTTATAACCCCTATTTTTGTTCTTTAGAATTGATATAATATCTTCTTTGCCATTGCTGCAAAAATATAACAATATTACTATTAAATATTATCCATAAGTTTCATTAGTTGAAATTATCCCATGAACCACCACATTCTAAACCTTTGTAAAACAACATTCTTATACTATTCACCACAATCTTCACCCACCACTGAAATCACTATGTTATACAGTTCCTACATTAATCTCTAGCTTCCTTTCAATTGAAATATTACATCTACAATTTACCCATTTCAGGCACAATCACATTTATAAATCAGCAGTGTTAGTTATGCTCACTACTCTATATTATCATCAACTATATTCATTTCCACACATTTCATTAAACCTTATTAAAAATTCTACATACATTAAGCATCAGCTTCCATTCTCAACCCACATTCTATATCCCAATAACCTATACTCTAGAGTTTACCTCCATGAGCTTACTCATAGTATTTAGTTCACATTGGTCAAGCAATACAGTATTTGTCCGTTTTTGTATGACTTATTTTAGTCAACATAATGCCCTCAAGGTTCATCCATGTGGTCATATGAATCCCAATCTCATTTCTTCTTACAGATAAATAGTATTCCATTGTATATATATACTACATTTTGTTTATTCACTCATCAGTTGATGGAAAATTGGATCATTTCCATATTTTAGCAATTGTGAATAATGCTGCTATGAACATAAGCCTGCAAATGTCAGTTTCTATCCTTCCTTTCAATTCTGAATATATTCCTAGTAACAGGATTGCTGGATCATATGCCAGTCCTATATTAAGTTTCTTGAGGAAAAGTAAAACTGACTTCCGCAAAGATTGTATCATTCTACATTCCTTCTAGTAGTGAAGGAGTGTTCTTGTTTAACCACATCCTCTCCAGCACTTTTCTGTTATTTATTTATTTTTATGGCCATTCTATAAGGTGTGAAATGGTATTCCAATATTTCAGTGTATTTTTTATTTGCAATGATGTTGAACATTTTTTTCGTGTGCTTTTTGGCTATTTTTATTTCCTGTTTTGAGAAATGTCTATTCAAGTCTTGCCCATTTTTTTTATTGTATTGCTTGTATTTTTACCATTGGTTTGTATATGATCTCTTTATATAACATGGATGTCAAGCCATTATTGCATATGTAGTTTCCAAATATTTTCTCCCATTGAGTAGGCTAGCTTTTACCTTCTGGACAAAGTCTTTTGAAGCACAAAAATGTTTAAGTTTACAGAGATCCCATTTATCATTTTTTTCTTTTGTTGCTCATGGTTTAGGTGTAAGATTTAAGAAAACACCACCTACCACAAGAGCTTGAAGATATTTCCTTACATTTTCTTCTAGTGTAGTTGTAACATTTATAGTTAGGTCTTGATCAATTCTGAGATTATTTTTGTATAAGGTGTGAGATAGGGGTGCTTCTCATTTCTTTCAGATATGAACAAACAGTTCTAGCATCATTTGTTGAGTAGAATGTACTAGCCCAGCTGTGTGGGCCTGACAGCCTTGTCAAAAATCACTTTGCCAAAAATTTGAGTATCTATCTCTGAACTCTTAATTCTATTCCATTGGTCAACTTTTCTACCATTATGCCAGTACCATGGTCTTTTTACCACTTTAACTAAGTAATATGCTTTAAAATCTGGTACTGAGAGTATTGAGAGTACTTAAAATTTGCTATTCTGTTCTAAGATATTTCTGGTTATTCTGGACTTCTTACCCTTCCAAATAAATTTGATAATTGGCATTTCCAGTTCTGTAAAAAAGGCTGTTTGGGATTTTATTGGGATTCTGTTTAATTGATAGATAATTTGGTGGCATCTACACATCTCTCCCCTCTCCTGTGGGCCTTGTTGCTTTCAGTTTCTGGATAAAGTGGCTTCCTCTGAGATTCAGTGCTCTATGGATTTCAATTTCTGGCTCCTGGAACTTCCCTATCAGCTTCTGGTTACCTGTCTGCCTCCGCAGATTTTTTTCCGTGTCTGCAGTTTTTATCATTTCTCCATTTATAAAGGATTCTAGTAAAAAGATTAAGAACTTACCAGGGTCCCCTGATCAAAGACCATTAACTGAAATAATTTGATTAAAAGGTACTGCCTACAATGGACAAGAATGGATCAGCTTTAAGAACAATATTTTCTGGGGTCCACAAAAGCTTCAAACTGCCACACTTCACCTCGTGGACCCCCAAAATATATGTTCTTTACATATGGAAAATATATTCTTTCCATCACTATATATTTTTAAAAACCTTAAATCATTTCAGTAATAGTATTAAGCACAAATCTTGTCAAAATTGGTTATAGGCATGTCTGTCTTGGGGAAAAACTCCCATCAGGTTGTGGGCCTGTAAAACCTGGAACAACTTCTCTGCTTCCAATATACAAAGGAGGGAAAGTCATAAAATAAGCTTTCCCATTGACATAGGGAGATATTGAAAGGAAAACAGGGGACATGTTCCAAAACCCTGCAGGGTGTACTAAATTAGATTTCTAAGTCAGAGCATCATCTGTATAACCATGGTTTCTTCTAAATGCCTGACAGTGTCAGTGCCACCTTTTCCAAGCTATGCTCATTGACCATATTGTCGGTTCCACCCTCATCAAGCATTGAGGTGGTCACTGAACTCTAAGTTCCACCTTATGAGAACACTGAGGTGATGACCTGATTCTCCCCAATATCCAGAGCACAGTCTCAACCCCTTCAGAACAGTAGGGTGGCAGTAAAATTCTCCCCTATCTTTGGGGATTGTGTTCCACCCTGACTGAAACCTGGGGTGGCAAGACTTTTCCTGCACAACATGGCAGAAAGCCCACCATCTCTAAGTTTGGGGGCACACTAACCCTTTCTCTACATATGGGTGGGGCTTCTCTCCTGGACTGATGAGATGTCTAGATCTCAGCTTCTGTGGTACTGCCAAAGAAGACATTTTTCCCTTCTATCTGCCCTTTTGATCTCCCTTTGAGTCCAGGCAGGCAGTGATTACATTCATACAGATCTCACAAAAACGTCTAAGTTTTGCAAGCAGGAAACAGGTGCAAGCCATTTGACAGTGAAACTTTCCACAGATCCTTCCTCGATAACTGCATTTCAAATCGTCACTTACACATATATGACTGGCTGGATCCATGCTTAGTTAAATCCTCACCTGGGTTGCTATTTTCTGGGGACTCATGAGCCAGAAGTGTAGTTTCACAAGCCATCAATTTCTGATTTCTCTGTGCTCAGGAGTTTAGTTCTCAGCTTATACTTTTCATCTTGAATTTTGCTTTAATCTGCAAGGAGAAGCCAGGCTACACTTTCTGCATTTAGTTTGGAAATCTCAGCTAAATATCCAAACTCATTACTTTCAAATTCTGCCAAGTTCTCTCCAATTTAAAGCAAGGAACACTTACTTTCCAGTTTTCCATGAAACATTTATCATTTTTTTCAAAGGCCTCATCTGAAGTATATTTAGCATCCATATTTTTACCAAGAATCTTATCAAAACAACCTAGTCCTTTTTGAAAAAGCACCTCACAATTCCTCCAAAATCTTCCCCTTACACATTAAAAAAGTCTTTTTAATATTTTTGATATTTGGATAGCAACACTCTCCACTTCTGGTAATAAATTCTCTTTTAGTTTACTAAAAGCTGCTGGGAACAATATACCAGATGTGGGTTGGCTTTTACAAGGGGGATTTATTATGGTAAAATCTTACTGTTCCAAGGCCAAGAAAGTGTGCAAATCAAGGCATCATGAGGAGACCCTTCCTCCCCAACCTGCTGCTGTTGGCAATCAGGCACATGGGAGCATCTGTTTGTTTCTCCTCTATCCACGTGACCTCATTGTTTTCAGCTTCTGGCTAAAGTGGCTTTCTCTCAGCTTCGTTGTTCCATTGATTTCACCTTCTGTCTTCCTCTTTATCTGTGCAGGTGTTTTCTGTATCTTTGTCTTTATATTCCTTCACTTATAAAAGATTCCAGTAAGAGAATTAAGACCCTTTACCTTTCCATATATATCTGATGATTCACTTTTCCATTTCTATAATGTAGGCTATTAGAATTTTGATTGTTTTGAATCTATAAATTAATTTGGGTAGAATTGACATCTTAATGATATTTAGTTTTCCAATCAATGAACATGGAATGTCTTTCCATTTATTTAGATCTTCTTTGGTTTGTTTTAGTAATGTTTTGAAAGTTTATGAATACAAAGCTTTCATGTTCTTAGTTAAGCTTATTCCTAAATATTTGATTCTTTTAGTCACTATTGTAAATGGGATTTTTCCTGATTTCCTCCTCAGATTACTCATTAGTAGTTTATAGAAATGTTACTATTTTTTCCATATGAATCTTGTATCCCACCACTTTCATGAACTCATCTATTAGTTCTGGTAACTTTGTTGTGAATTTTTAGGATTTTCTAGATATAGTATCATGTCATCTGCAAATTGTGAGTTTTACTTCTTCCTTTCCTATATGGATGGCTTTTATTTCTTTTTCTTGCCTAATTTCACTAGCTACAACTTGTAGTGCAATATTGAATAACAGTGGTAATAGCGTGCAACATTGTCTTGTTCACGCAGGAAAGCTTTCAGTCTTTCGCCATTGAGTACAATGTTAGCTGAGGTTTTTTCATCTTTGCACTTCATCATTTTGAGAAAGTTTCCTTCTATTCCTAACTTTCAGAGAGTTTTCATCAAGAAAGTATGTTAGATTTTGTCAGATGCCTATTCTGCATCAATCAGGGTGATCATGTGATTTTTCTTTGACAATTTATTAATGTGATATAGTACATTGATTGATTTTCTTGGGTTGAATCACCCTTGTATGCTTGGGAGAAAACCAACTTGAGCACTATGTATAATTCTTTTTGAGTAGATTACTAGAAGTGATAAGCCCTTAGCTAGACTAGCCAAGAAAAAATGAGAGAAGATGCAAAAAATAAAATAAAATCAGAAATTAGAGAGAAGTCATTACCAATAACCCTACAGAAATAACAAGTATCAAAAGAAGATACATTGAAAAATTGTATGCCAACAAGTTGGAAAAATTAAATGAAATGGAAGAATTTTTAGAAACACGAGCCACCTACATTGATGAAAGAAGAAATAGAAGACCTACAACAGACCAGTCACAGGCAATGAGATAGAATCAGTCACTGAAAAACTCCCCCAAAAGTAGAACTCAGAACCAGATGCCTTCACAGGTGAATGCTACCAATAAATCAAAAAAGAACTAAAACCAATACTGCTCAAAATCATCCAAAAAATCTAAGAGGAGGAACCATTACTTAACTCATAATATGGTGTCAATATCACCCTAATACCAAAGCCACATAAAAACACTACAAGAAAGGAAAATTACAGACTAATCTTTCTAACGAACTTATATGCAAAATTCCTCAGCAAAATACTTGCAAATCAAATGGAACAACACATCAAATGAATTATACACCATTTTCAAGTGGGTTTTATCCTAGGTATGCACGGATGTTTCAACATAAGAAAATCTATTAATGTAATGCACCACCTTAAGAGATCAAAGGAGAAAAAAGACACGATTAAATCTATCAACACTAAAAAAGGCATGTGACAAAATTCAGCATGCTTTGTTGAAAAAAAATTTAAAAAGATAAGAATAAAAGGAAACTTCTTCAACATGATAAAGGGCATATATAAACAACCTATAGCTAACGTCATAATTAAGTTTGAAACTGTACTTAATATCATCATGCTTAATGTTGGATCCCTCTAAGATCTGGAACAAGACTAGGATGCCCACTGTCACCACTCACATTCAACATTGTGTTAGAAGTTCTTTTTAGAAAAGTTAAACAAGAAAATGAAATAAAAGGCATCCAAATGGGAAAGGAAGAAGAAAATGTTCACTATTTTCAGATGACATGATCCTATATAGAAAAAGTCTTGCAAAATCTACAACAAAACTACTAGAGCTGATAAACAAATTCAGTAAAGAGGTGATCAAAAAATCACTAATTTTTGTTTACACTAATAATGAGCAATCTGAGGAGGAAATAAAAATTTCTGTTTTCAATACCAAGTAAAATAATCAAATATCCATGAATAAACATAACTAAAGATGTGAAAGATTTTTATGCAGAAAAATATACAAAATTATTTTTAAAAATTAAAGAAGATCTAAATAAATGGAAAGATATTCCATGTTCATGGATAGGAAGATGGCAACTCTACCTAAATCAATTTACAGATTTAATTTAATCCCAATAAAAATTCTTACACTCTTTTTAAGGAAATGGAAATACCAATTATCAAATTTATTTGGAAGTTTAATAGGCCCTGAATACCCAAAAACATATTGAAAAGGGAAATGCTGTTGGATGATTCATTCTACCTGACTTTAAAACATATTACAAAGCTAACATGATCAAAACAGCAAGGATAAATATATTGACCATTGGAACTAAATTGAGAGTTCAGAAATAAACCTGCACATCTATGGTCAACAGATATTCAACAAGGGTGATAAATCTACTCAACCGGGAGGAATAGTTTCTTCAAGAAATGGTGCTGGGAGAATTGGATATCCATGTCCAAAGAATGAAAAAGGGTGCCTATCTTATTCTGTATATGAAAATTAACTCAATATGGATCAAAGATGTAAATATAAGAGCCAGGGCCATAAAGGTGCTAGACGATAATATAAGGAAACATCTATGTGATCTTATGATAGTGAATAGTTTCATAAACATTACATCAAAAACATGAGCATTAAAAGTAAAAATAGATAAATGGAACCTCCCAAAATTAAAAACTTTTGTGCTTCCAAGACATTTGTCAAGAAAGTGAAAGGCAGCTTACTCAATGGGAGAAAATATTTGGAAACCACCTATCTGATAAGGGTCTAATACCCGGCATATATAAAGAAATCTTACAACTTAATAATGAAAACTCAAGGAACCCATTTAAAAATGAGCACAAGACTTGAAAAGACACTTTTACAAAGAATTACAGGTGGCTAAAAATCATATGAAAACATGTTCAATATTGCTAGCTATTAGTGAAATGCAAATCAAGACTACAATGAGATATCATTTTTATACTTACTAAACTGGCTGCTATTTAAAAATCAGAAAATTCCAAGTGTTAAAGAGGATGTGGAGAAATAGGGACACTTATTCACTCCTGGTTGGAATAGTACAGCCACTGTGCAGAACAGTTTGACTGTTCCTCAGGAAGCTAAGTATAGAATTGCCATACTATCCAGCAATCCCACTACTATGCCTTGCAAGACTTGAAAGCAGGGTAAAGAACAGATATATGTACACAAATAGTAATAATGGCATTATTCACAATTTCAAAAAGAGGGCAGCATTTCAGGTGTCCATCAACAGATGAATGGATAAAAAAATGTGGTATATACATGTGATGGAATGATTGTATTCAGCTGTAAGAAGAAATGAAGTACTGACATAAGTGACAACATAGATGAACTTCCAAGACCTTTTGTTGAGTGCCAGACACAAAAGGACAAATATTGCATGATCTCACTGATATGAGCAAAGGTTAGTTAGCAGACTCATGGGGGCAAAGTCTTGATGATAGGTTACAAGGAGATAGAAGGGGAGAAGAAATTGGGGAACCAATGCTTAATTTGTGTATAATTTACAATTTGGTTGATCTTAATGGATTGGAATTGGACAAAGGTGATAGTGGCTCAGCGATATTAGTTTAACTAACAGTTCTAAAGTGTGACTCTGAACAATGTTGAAAGGGGAAATTTTGTGCCATCCATCAGGTTACAAGGAAAGCTAGAGGATAAATTCTGGTGTGGCAAGTATTGTGGTAAAGAATACAAATATAAGAATGTTCATTCAGAATCTATAACAAAAGTATGTCAGTAGTACAAGATGTTGATAATGGGGTGACATATGGGATAAAATGCACCTAATATATTTCTGTGGGATATGAATATATTATTGTTCCCATAGATATGTTATCTTAATAGAGACCCACACAATAGATATCAAAATATTAAACTTCTAACCTGGGAAAGTCCTGATACTTTCTCAAAAAAAAAGGAAAAATCTCTGAAATATATAAGCCATGCCTAAGGATAGTAAACAAGCCTATATGTGAAGCCCTTGTCTTAATGCTTGTCTTATGAACCTTATGCCTGTAAAATGGAACAGCCTAATTATAATTAATGCATAGGAGTTACCTCCTGAAAACCTCCTGTTGCTCAAATGCAGCCAAATTCAGCAAATAAACACACTACCTTCCTCCCAAAATGGGGCATGATTTTTGTAAATGAGCCTACCTGAGTAATCCCCTCAGGAATTACTAACAAGTGCTAACTACCGGTGCATTCAGAAAAATACCTTGACTAAAAGAGGAAACATTTATTAAAAAGTTTTCTATTGGATTATGGGAAGATTTAATAGAGACACAGGACTCACTTCTCTCCCAGAAAAAATAGCTAGAAGACAGACAGACACTGCCCTGAAAAATGTTCTAGGGCATAGGACACCAGTGGAAGGTTGAACAGCACCCCGAAGAGAGTGGGGTAAATTTAAAAAAATAGACTCAATGGGAAGTCTTTGAGTAAAAGCTGCAGGTGTACCTGCCTGCACCCATCTCCCTTCCCTCAGAGCAGACAACATTGAGTCCTCCAGCCTCTGGCCATTGGCTACTGACAAAGGGAACCACAGTGGTCCAATTCTCTAGTAAAGGGTATGGAGAGGGATGCAGCCACAAGCTGATTCAACTTTTGGCCAAAAAATCTGATCTGCTGTGTCCCATGAGCCCTTCAATATATGGTGGGCCCATGACATTGTTTACCCTGGGAGCCAGAAGAGGAATCAGGAGATCCAATTCTTTCAAACATGTTCCCTACAAACCAGGACTGGTTGTTGAGGATAGAAAGAGGAATGGAATTATTTCCTATGGGGATAAAATGAAGGGGTTACTGGCAAAAGGAGTAGAACAACTGAGAAAATTTTATTTGCAAGGCTCTGAATAGCTCTGAGGCAGGATCCTTTGTCCCATTGCTCCAGTTGGGGTTACAGTGAAGACATGCTACCCAGGGTTTCAAGTGAGAGGTCTGCTAACGATCTCCAAATGCTGGAAGACCAAGGAAGACCAGGCAAGAGAAATACTAAATATACAAAAGAGGATTTTGGGGGGCCTTTACAGACTCTGTCTCCAATGCCCTTAAAAGCTGGCATATAACGCATTATTGGGTCCCTGGCCCAGATTTGAGCAAATAAACAGGGCCAATCCTAAGGTGTTGGAACATGTTGAACTAAGAATCAAAGAACACAGTAACACACTGCCACCCACCACTAAATCCCTGCACAGGAGAGAGAAATTGAGCATCAGAGTAAATGAACCCTCATAATTAGCTGCCTAGACATCATCAAAAAATTACAAGCCATACTAAGAAAAAGGAAGACATGGTTCAAGAAAAGGAAAATAACGAAACCTCATAGGAGCCATGATTTGAGACAACAAATCAATTAGGTTCACACAAATCCCCTTAAATCAAATCAATAGGTTGAAAGACAATATGATTAAAGAGATAAAGGACATCAAGAAGGAACTCAGTGAGCACATAGAAGAATTTAAAAACCTAAATAAAAAGTAGCATAGCTTATGGAAAAGAAACACAGAGTAGGTGAGATTAAAAACACATCAAAGCCATAGACCAACAGACTCAAAATCATAGACGAAAGAATAAATGATGTAGAAGACAGAAGAAATGGAAGATAAGAACAGAGAGAAAAAAGAATGGAAAACTTGGAACAGCAGCTCAGAGAGTTGATTGACAACATGAAGTACAACAACATACATGTCATGACAGTTACAGAAGGAGAAGAGATGGGAAAAGGAGCAGAAAGAGGATTTTCATGGAAGAAATGAATTTTCATGTCCAACGAAGTGCAGAGTACTCCAATCAGAACAAATCCTAATAGATCTATTCCAAGTCATATACTACTCAAAATACCAAATACCAAAGGAAAAGAGAATATTCTGAAAACAGCAAGGGAGAAGCAAACCATCACATACAAGGGAAGTCCGGTAAGACTTAGTGCAGATTTCTCATCAGAAACCATGGGAGGAAGAAGATATTGGTATGATATAATTAGGCTACTGAAAGAGAAATATTGCCAGTTGATGATTCTTTATTCAGCAAAATTGTCCATCAAATATGAGGGTGAGTTTAAACTATTCACAAATAAAAAGAAACTAAGAGAGTTCAGAAAAAACAATCTGTCACTGCAGGAAGCACTTCCAGGAGCCCTACAGCCTAAAAGGAAAAACAGGAAAGAGGCTTGGAGGAGTGTGTAGAAGTGAAAAATATCAGAAAAGATTACCAAAAGGTAAAATGACAGACAAAAATAAATATGACATATGAAAGCCAAAGAATAAAATGTTGGAAGTAAATAATGCATTTCCATTAATATCACCGAATCTGAATAGATTAAACTCCCCAATCAAAAGTGTGGGCTGCAAGAATGGATAAACAAACATGAGTCATTAATATGCCATCTACCAGAGACTCACCTTAGACCTAGGGATACAAATAGGCTGAAAGTGAAAGGTTGGAAAAAGATATTCCATGCAAATCTAACAAAAATGAGCAGGGGTAGCTATACTAATATTGGACAAAACAGACTTTAAATTTAAAAACGTCCTAAGTTATGCAGAATGCCATTATATATTTTAAAAAGGACAATCCACTAGGAAGGAGTAACAATCATAAATATCTACACACCTAAAGAGGGTGCCCCCCAAAACCTGGAGGAAATAGAAAAAAAATAGCAAACCAATCCCCAGGCAAACAGTAGGAAAGAAATTATAGAGATTAAAGCAGAAATAAAGAAAAAGTGTGAACTACATCAACAAAAAGCAATAAAGGAAATGGGACAAACTCTAGGAAAACAGAAGGGAGAAATACACATCTCTACAATCATTGCTGGAGACTTCAACATGCCACTCACATTAACAGAGAGAACAACCAGACAGAAGATTAACAAGGAAATAGAGAACTTGGAAACATGATGAACAAGCTCAACCTAACAGACATATACAGAACAGTACATCGCAAATCACCAGGTTATACATTCTTCTCAAGTGCTCATGGCACTTTCTCCAGGATAGATCACATGTTGGGTCACAAACCAGATCTCAATACATATAAAAATATTAATATTATACAAAATACCATCTCAGATAATGGAATGAAGCTGAAATCAATGATTGGTGGGAAAGGGGGAAATTCGTGAATGTGTGGAGACTAAAGAACACACTCCTAAAGAATGAGTAGGTCAAAGAGGAAATTGTAAGAGAAATTAGTAAATATCTCAGGATGAATGAAAATGAGAATACAACTTATCAAAATTATGGGATACAGCAAAGGCAGCGCTGAGAGGGAAATTTATAACCCTAAGCACGTATATTAAAAGAAGAAAGAGTTAAAAATAAAGACCTAACTGAACACCTGGAGGAAATAGAAAAAGAATAGCAAACAAATTCCCAGGCAAATAGTAGGAAAGAAATTATAACGATTATAGCAAAAATAAAGAAAAAGAGTGAAAAACAACAACAAAAAGCAATAAAGGAAATCAACAAAACCAAAAACTGGTTCTTAGAAAAGATCAATAAAATCGATAAACCCTTAGCTAAACCAAAAAAATTAATAAAAAGAGAGAGAGAGAGAAGATGCAAATAAATCAAATCAGAAATGAAAGTGGGGCTGTTATGACTGACCTCATAGAAATAAAAAGGATCATAAGAGGATATTAGGAGAAACTGTATGTCACCAAATTAGACAACCTACATGAAAAGAGATTGAATCAGTCATCAAAAATCTTCCAAAAAAGTGAGCTCTAGGATCAGATAGCTTTACAGTTGAATTCTACCAAGCATTTCAAGAAGAATTAGCACCAATCCTCTTTAAACACTTCCAAAAAAAAATGAAGAGGAGGGAAAATTACCCAACAGATTTTATGAAGCAGCATCGCCCTAGTAATAAAGCCAGATGTGGATACTACAAGAAAAGAAAATTATAGAGCAATCTCTCTAATGAACACAGATGCAAAAATTCTCAACAAAATACTTGCAAATAGAATCCAAATCATATTTTAAAAATTACACACCACAGTCAAGTGGGATGTTTTTCCGATATGCAAGGGTGTTTCACCACAAGAAAATCAATTAATGTAATTCACCACATTAACATATTGAAGGAAAAAAAACACATGATCATCTCGATTGATGTAGAAAAGGCATTAGACAAAATCCAGCATTTTTTCTTGATAAAAACACTTATAAAAAATGAATAAAAGGAAAGTTCCTCAACATGATAAAGGGCATATTTGAAAAAGGTACAGCCAACATTGTATTTGTTGTAAGATTTCCTGTTAATATCAGTAACAAGACAAGGATGACGACTGTCATACTATTATTCAATATTGTGTTAGAAGTTCTAGCTAGAGCAATTAGACAAGAAAAAAGGCAGCCAAATATGAAAAGAGGAAGTAAACTCTCACTATTTGCAGAGGACATGATCCTATATTTAGAAAATTCGGAAATCTCTATGTCAAAGCTATTTGAGCTGATGAGTTCAGCAAACTGGCAGGATGCAAGATCAACATGCAAAATTCAGTATTGTTTCTATATACTAGTATTGCACAATATGAGAATATAATCAGAAATATATCCCATTTACAATAGCAAGAAAAAGATTCAAATACATAGGACTCAATTTAACCAAAGATGTAAAGTAACTGTATTCAGAAAATTACAAAGAACTGCTACAAAAAATAAAAAAGACCTTAGGAAATGGAGTGACATTGTATATTTGTATTAGTCAGGGTTCTAGAAATAGAATCAACAGGAGATATCTGTCAATAATATGAGATTTTATAAGAATCTCTCATGTGACCATGGGGATGCACAACTCCAGTTTCAGCAGGCAGGCTACAAACCAAGTGCTCCAATGAAAGTCCAATGAAGGTCCTTCATGAGTTTCTGGGAGACTTTGGCTGTCAAAAGATGACCTGGGAAATTCTCTCTGAATGCTGAAATCACTTCCCGTTTTAAGCCATTCAACTGATTGGATAAAGCATCACTCATTGCTGATGGCAATCTCCCTGATTGATGTAGATGTAATCAGCTATCTATGCAGTAAATTCACTGGTGACTAAATTCCATAAATGTCCTTGTATTACAGTTAGCCCAGAGCTTGTTTGACCAAACAACTGGGCACAATTGCCTGGCTGAGTTAACACATTAGCTTATCCATCAAAATATTAATCGTTTGGAAGGCTAAATATTGTGAATATGTCAATTTTACACAAACTGATTTATAGATTCAATGCAATACCAATCAAAATTCAAACAGCCTACTTTACAGAAATAGGAAAGTCAATTTCCAAACTTATTTGGAATGAAAAAGGGACCCAAATAACCAAAAACATCATAAAAAAGAAGAGTGAAGTAGGAGCACTCTCACTATCTGACTTTGAAACATATTACAAACCTACAATGGTCAAAACAGTATGGTACTGGCATAAAGATAGATACATTGGTCAAAGAAATAGAATTGAGAGTCCAGAATAGACTCTCACTTCGATGGCAAACTGGTTTTTGACAAGCCTATAAAGACTACTTTACTGGGACAAAACAGTCTCTTCAAAAATTTGCTGGGAGAACTGTTTGCCGGTATACAAAAAAAAAATGGAGGTGGGCAACATGGGAATCCCAGTGGGTTCCATGTAATATTTTGGGTAATCTAAGCACCTCTTAAAATATATGTATATATATATATATATATATATATATATATATATATATATATATATAACATTTTTGTAAGCAAATACACATATATGCATATATATTTATATATCATTTTGCAAATGTTTGTATGTATTGTGAGAATTTTGATTTTTACCCATAATAAAAAAAAAATCAACTCAAAATGGATCAAGTACCTAAATATAAAAGCCAGGACCACTATTAGAAGATAATATAGGGAAACAACTTCAAGATCTTCAAGATCTTGTGGTAGGTAGGGTTCTCTGTGGAGGAATGTTTGTCGGTCCCTGTGGTATTTGAATATATATATGCCATGTGGTCCAGCAAAACTACTGCTAAGTATATACTAAGAAATCAGAGCAGTGACACAAGCAGACTTCTGCTCACCAATATTCACCTCAGCATTATTTACAATCGCCAAAAGATGGAAACAACCGAGATGTCCACCAACTGATGAATGGATAAATAAATTTTGGTGTATACATACGATGTAATATTATTCACCTGTAACAAGAAATAATGTCACGAAGCATTTGACAACATGGATGAACTTGAAGGACATTATTTTCAGCAAATCAAGCCAGACACAAAAAGACAATTATTATTTGATTGCGTTATTTTGAACTAATATATTGAATAAACTCATGGAATTAATTTATAATATAGTTCACTGGAAAATAGAATGAGTTTAGAAAATGGAGTTGAAGTATAATCTGTGAAAAATTGCTTAAAAATTGTTTGTAAATCCTTGTAAATGAATAGAAATGGTGAAGGCACATCATGGTGTTTGTGACTAACAGAACTGTTCTATGGCTATGACAGTGGTTGAAAGGGAAAGCCTAAAGACATTTATATTACTAGAAGGAAATGGAACATGGGACTGTATAGCACAGCGAAATCTCATATGAAATATGAGTAGGAGAAATATGGCATATATAAGACTGTTTTTACTTGAAACCAAACAAATGTACACCAATGTTACAAGATATTAACATCTGGCAAAATAACACCAAAGCAAAGTACATATAGTAGTGTATAGTGATGTATTTATAACTTTGCATTAAAGGTAAAAATAGAAATATACTAATTGAAAGAAACTAGACAAAAGGTACTACATATTGCTTGACTACATCTATACAAAATATAAATACAAATAAATCATAAACAGAAAAAGAATACCAGTTACATATGGCAGAGGAAGGACAGAGAGATTGAGATGGGAATATTTAGAGGTAGAATTTGTTTGTTTTCTCTATTTTTTTTTTTTTTAATTTTTGGAGTAATGAAAGTGCTCTAATATTAATGGAAGTGATGAATGCACAACTCTGTCATACCACATACCATTGATTGTATACTTTGGATGGATTTTATGCTTTATGAATATGTATCAATAAAATTGATTAAAAATTTTTATGGCTAAGAGATTTCAAAGTGAGTTGGGAAGTCTTACCATAGATTTTGCCTATGCAGAACCCAGTCAGATTTCACTAATTGCCACAGTAAACAAAGCCTCAACCAAGAGTGCTCCTGAGGGCTTTAGGGACATCTGTACACCATAAGCAAGGCACACAAACTCATGAAATAAACAACCCTTCTGCGTGCCCTATTCAGGAATATATAATTATTTTCCCAATATAACATAGTTATACTCATTTGTAATTCCCTTACTAATGATTCTTCTACTCCTTTTACTTGAACCTATAATTTTCAATATATTCATTAAATATATCTCTCAGAGACATATATATTTGGCTTTTTCATGTGCAAGTTGTGTCCTGAATCCCAGCAGAGTTGTGCCCAACTCCTACTTTCCAGCTCTTTGAGCTTACACTTGATAACCAACAAAATGATGATGATGGACAAGTCCCATCCCCAAAATCAAGGAGTATCTATAACTGCAAGCACAGCAATTCCTTCCATCTG
The DNA here is from genome assembly GCA_026826555.1 of Tolypeutes matacus. Classification (NCBI taxonomy): domain Eukaryota; kingdom Metazoa; phylum Chordata; class Mammalia; order Cingulata; family Chlamyphoridae; genus Tolypeutes; species Tolypeutes matacus. Next base: position 1,795,312 of record JAKSZT010054495.1, on the reverse strand, counting down.
CCCCATAAGAGATAAGAGTAGACATTATCACAAATCCCTCAAGATCTAGGAATGAACAAACATAATGGGCGGGTGGGAGTAACCACAGACCAAAGTAGATTTATTGTTATTGTAGTTTGCATCATGTGTTAATGGAAGAACTTGTAGCATTGACATAAAGATAGTATTTGCCAGGTGTCCAGAAGGGAGCAAGAGGGGTGAATAGATGGAAGTCAGGGCATATTTAGGGCAGTGAAATTTTTCTGTATGATACTGCAATGATGGACACATGAGATTATACATTTTGTTATAACCTATAAAAATGTACAGCACAAAATGTACAACATTAGGTAAACTGTATACTATGGTTAGTAACAATGCTTTAATATTGGTTTATCAATTGTAACAAATGTATCACCCTAATGTAAGAAGTTAATAATAGGGGAAACTATGTGTGTGGGTCTGTGGGTGGGAGTATATGGGAATTCCCTTTACTTTCAGTATAGTTTTTTGGTAAAACTAAAATTTATCTAAAAATAAAGTTTATTATTAGAAATAAAAGTTAGAACTGTATTTCAGTTCCTTAGACCCTAGCTTAATTTAAATTGTTTTTTTTTAAACTTTGGGTTCTATTAAAACGAATTTGTATAATATCTATTTACAACTTTCAGATTGTTTTTGCTGATCTTAGGAATTAGGTGTGATTTGAAAATTTTCATTGTACGATTTGTGGGGAAATCTACATTCACAAGACGCACTTCTCCCAGTACTCTTCCATTCTTCATTCCTATTTACAATTTTCTCCCTTAAACTTTCACATCCCAGTTAACTTTATGCTTTTATCCCTCTCTCTTTTCCTTCCTGTGAAGTAACATTATGGTAGATATGGGTTCTGATGAGGAATAGAAAAATAACTAATAGGGACAGGGCACAGCAGGACTCTAAACCTGGCTGGCTTAAAATATACTTACCAAACATTTGGAAGATAACCAAATTCTTTTCTGATCAGTGCAGTATTTATTCCCCAAAGATAGGTGAAAATCCTAAGGGTAAGTCAAAACTTTTTTCTCTCTTTGTGCGTGTGTATGCTTTTTGTGTGTGCATGAGTGTGTGTGTAATCTCTTCAGTTTCAGATAGTTGAGAGTGAGGTTTTTTTTAGGCCATCTCCTTCAATGATATATTTAATAGAAATTATGCCCAGATTGTGAGCAATGGTCTTTGCTAATATCTCCTTATTGTTTGGTTTTATTTTGTTTGGGTGAGGGATAATTTGACCATGAAATTAGGTATAGCTAGTTTGTTAGCATGGTAATATTAAAGACTATTCCTGAAATGTCTCTGATTATCATTCCATTTCTGTTATACTTAATTTCTCACTTTCATTTTTTGACTGTACGTATGTTAAATCTCTAGTTTCTATGTTGGAATTCATTGTAGTGACTAATTCTGTTATGTGGTTTGTATAAATCTCTTATTTTTTATGTAGTTTTAAATCTTATCCCTAGTTTCCTGAGATGTTTCAGATTATTTATAAATTTATGGGTGAAATACTTTCACTTAGTTCTACATATTAATGGGATCTCAAGAAGCTTACTTTTGAATACTTGCAAAATGACTTTATTTATAAATATTTAGCTGACTTGTTGGTTCATGGGAACATCCCACCCTACGCCTCCCCCTCAAAATAAAAAATAAAACCTATGGGGCATATGTCTAAAGCATATAAATGTGTTCAAGTGTTCATGGGGCATTGTCATGGTGGGGGGAGAAACACACAATAACCAAAAAAATATTGAATTATCATCCTGGGGAGATTTGCTACATTCTATCATGTGACAGCAAGAATCCCCTGAGTACAGGGCAGGGCCAAGTGAAGGAGAACAGACCATTGGGATGGGCCCTTGATTTTGATGTTGTACTTATGAACCTGTTCTTTTGAAACTGAAATTAGCCTAGTATTATATGTTGCCAAAGAGTTACATCCTGAGGGCCACCTTGTTGCTCAAATGTGGCCTATCTTTAAGCCAAACTCAGCATATAAATGCATAAACTTCCCCCTGGCATGGGATGACTCCTGATGATGAGCCTCTTGGCACTGAGGGATTATTGCCAAGTGCCAACGAGCCTTGCACCTGGAAAAACCCTTGACCAAAAGGGGGAAAGGGTAAATACAAATGAGTTTTTATGGCTAAGAGATTTCAAACTGAGTCGGGAGGTCATTCCAGATGTTACACTTATGCTCATCTCAGCAGGATCTCATTGACTGCCACAGTAAATATTACCTCAAATATCAGGACTCCTGAAGGGTCTAGAGACATCCAGGTACTATAGGCAGGGCAGACAGCTCAGGAGTTTGGTGCCCTAAAAGTGGGCCTTACCTTAGAATTTATGCTCCCCAGTGTGACAGAGTTGGACTCAGTTGTGGTCCATGACTCTTCTGCCCCTTCTATTTGAACCTATGTTTAATATTATATTTGATAGATGTACGTCCAAAAGACTTAAATCTTTGGCCTGTCCATGTGCCAGCTGTGCCCTGAATCTCAACAGAGTTACAACAACTACTCTCCAATTCACTGGACTCACCCAGAACAACTAACAAGGTGATGATGATGAACAACACCCATCCAAAGAAACAGAGAGAGCCTGCAACTGCCCCATGGAATCTAAGCACCATTTCAATTAGAGGCAGAGTGGGCATCACCACGCCCAAACCTCAAGATTGGGGAATGAACAATGGGCTAAATAGAATTACTATTATTCTATTATAGACTAATGGTTGTTCTACTAATGGAAGAATTTTTATGATTGATGTGGAGGCAGTGGCCAGGGGAGGTTCTGAGTGGGGGGACTAGGTGTAATATGGGGGCATTTGGGGGACATTTGAATTGTACTACATGATGTTGCAATGAAAGATACGGACCATTATATATTTTGTCATAATTTACAAAGCTGTGCAAGACAGTGTAAACTATAATATAAACTGTAACCCATGGTTACTAGCAATGCTTCCATATGTGTTCATCAATTGTAACAAATGTACCACACTAATGAAGGATGTTGTTAATGTGGGAAAGTGTGGGAAGGGTAGGGAGTGAGGCATATGGGAATCCCTTATATTTTTTTAAATTCTTTTTTTAGTTTTTTTAAAAAAGATATTTAAATTACATAAATGTTACATAAAAAATATAGGGGATTCCCATATGCTCTGCTCCCCAAACCACCCACATTTACTCCCATTAACAACATCCTTCATCAGTATGGTACATTCATTGCAATTGATCAATACATTTTGGATCATTGCCACCAAGCATGGATTATAGTTTACTTTGTAGTATATACTCTCTCCCACACAATTCTGAAGGTTATGGAAAGATATATAGTGGCCTGTATCTGTCATTGCAATATCATTCAGGACAATTCCCAAGTCCCAAAAATGCCCCCATATTACAACTGTTTTTCTTCTCCCTGACCTCCGAATCTCCAGTGGCCACTGCCTCCACATCAATGATATAAGTTCTTCCATTGCTAGAATCACAATAAGTCTTTAGTAGAATACCAGTAAGTCTGCTCTAGTCCATAGTTCATTCCCCAGTCCTGAGGATCCTGGGATGGTGATGCACACTCCACCTCTAATTGAGAGGGGGCTTCAGTCCCATATGGCCGATGGAAGGGACTCTCTTGCTTGCAGTTCTAGGCTCTCTCGGTTCCTTGGTATGGTGGTTGACCATCATCACCTCCTTGTTAGTTGTCCTGGGTGACTCCAGTGAAATGGATTGTAGGTGTTGCAACTCTGTTGAGGCTCTGGGCCCATCTGGCACATGGACAGTCCAAATATTCAAGACTCTTGGATGTACATCTACCAACTCCAGCACCAACAATAGGTTGAAATAGAAGGTACCAAAGAGTCATGTGTAGGGAAACCACAACTGAGTCCATTTCTGTCACACTGGGGAGCACAAACCCCAAGGTAGGGCCTACTGGCAAGGCACCAAATTCATGAGTTATCTGCCCTGACCATAGTGCCTGGGTGTCTCCAGAGCCTTCAGGAGACCCGCTATTTGGGATAGTGTCCAATGAGATCCTGTTGAAATGTGCATTAGCGTAACCTCTGGAATGACCTCCCGACCCAAATGTATCTATATATCTTAGCCATGTAGATACATTTGTCTTTACCTTTTCCCCCATTTGGTCAAGGTCTTTTTCTAGTTGCAATTCTAGTTGGTGCTTGGTATTAATCCCTTGATGCCAGGGAGGCTCATCTTTGGGCTTGATGTCCCATGCTGGGGGGAAATTATTGCATTTATATGCTGAGTACAGCTTAGAGAGAGGCCGCATTTGAGCAACAAGGACGCTTTCAGGTGCTAAAGCTTAGGCACCCTATAATACTATGCTAAGTTTCGATTTCAAGAGTAAAAGGCGAAAGATTTATACAAAGGTTCATAAGAACAGTCAACAATATCAAGAGCCCATCAATGGACCATCCTCCTTCATCAGCTATTGCCTCAGTACTTGGGGGATTCTTCCTGTTCCATCAGAGAATGTGGCAGAGCTCTCCAGGATGGGAATTCAATATTCTTTTGGTTATTGTGTGAATCTCCACCCACTGTGACAATGCCCCGTGAACATTTGAACACATTTATATGCCTTTTATGTATGCCCAGGTGAACCTCTTCCCATGTATCCCCCTTCACTGACACCCCACAAAAATGATCCTTCCCTGGCACAGATGTAACCCTTCCGTGATCCAAAACTTCTTCAAAAATGAAGCCAATAGCCCTTATCCCCTGCAGTTAGTGCTGAGAGTGCGGAGTGTGTGCTCCGGGTTCGGAACACACATTTATTATTAAAAAATCCAAAAAAAAAATCTTTTTCCCCCCCCCCCCCGCAAAATTGCAAAAATTCCGTGTCTCCCCCGCAGGAGACTTTTATTTTTTTTCTTCCTCTTTTATAAAGTAACCCGGTGAAGCAGCCGAGACCGACCCGCCCGCCCGTGGTCCCGCAGCAGCTCCAAGAAGGAACCAAGAGACCAAGGCCTTCCCGCTGCCCGGACGACTCCGCCACCCTCGCTCCCCAGCCAGCAGCCAGCGGCTGGGGATCGAGCAGGTTCTGCGGCCATCGAGTGGTTTTCGATTCCGGTTAACTTTTGTCCCTCTGCGCTTGCCCCCGTACCCCTCCCTCCGGCTCCCTCCCCGGGCCCCCAGCACTCACTCTCCTCTCACGGAATGGTGGAGGCTTGTGGCCCTGCGGGCAGCCTTGCTGAGATGAACCCCAGCGCCCCCAGCTACCCCATGTCCTCGCTCTACGTGGCGGACCTACACCCTGACGTAACCGAGGCGATGCTCTAGGAGAAGTTCAGCACGGCCGGGCCCATCCTCTCCATCCAGGTCTGCAGGGACATGATCACCCGCCGCTCCTTGGGCTACACGTATGTGAACTTCCAACAGCCGGCTGACACGGAGCGTGCTTTGGACACCATGAATTTTGATGTTGTAAAGGGCAATCCAGTACGCATCATGTGGTCTCAGCGTGATCCATCCCTTCGCAAAAGTGGAGTAGGCAACATATTCATTAAAAATTTGGACAAATCTATTGACAATAAAGCACTGTATGATACATTTTCTGCTTTTGGTAACATCCTTTCATGTAAGGTGGTTTGTGATGAAAATGGTTCCAAGGGCTATGGATTTGTACATTTTGAGACACAGGAAGTAGCTGAAAAAGCCATTGAGAAAAATGAATGGGATGCTTCTAGATGATCGCAAAGTATTTGTTGGACGATTTAAGTCTCGAAAAGAACGAGAAGCGGAACTCAGAACTAGGGCAAAAGAGTTCACCAATGTTTACATCAAGAATTTTTGAGAATACATGGATGATGAGCGCCTTAAGGATCTCTTTGGCAAGTTTGGACCTGCCTTACGTGTGAAAGTAATGACTGATGAAAGTGGAAAATCCAAAGGCTTTGGATTTGTGAGCTTCGAAAGGCATGAGGATGCACAGAAAGCCGTAGATGAGATGAATGGAAAGGAGCTCAATGGAAAACAAATTTACGTTGGTCGAGCTCAGAAAAAGGTGGAATGACAGACAGAACTTAAGCGCAAATTTGAACAGATGAAGCAAGATAGGAGCACCAGATACCAGGGTGTTAACCTTTATGTAAAATATCTTGATGATGGTATTGATGATGAACGTCTCCAGAAACAGTTTTCTCCATTTGGTACAATCACTAGTGCAAAGGTTATGATGGAGGGTGGTCGCAGCAAAGGATTCGGTTTTGTATGTTTCTCCTCCCCAGAAGAAGCCACTAAAGCGGTTACAGAAATGAATGGTAGAATTGTGGCCACCAAGCCATTGTATGTAGCTTTAGCTCAGCGCAAAGAAGAGCACCAGGCTCACCTCACTAACCAGTATATACAGAGAATGGCAAGTGTAAGAGCTGTGCCCAACCTTGTAATCAACTGCTATCAGCCAGCACCTCCTTCAGGTTACTTCATGGCAGCTATCCCACAGACTCAGAACAGTGCTGCATACTATCTTCCTAGCCAAATTGCTCAACTAAGACCAAGTCCTTGCTTTACTGCTCAGGGTGCCAGACCTCATCCCTTCCAAAATATGCCTGGTGCTATTCGCCCAGCTGCTCCTAGACCACCATTTAGTACTATGCGACCAGTTTCTTCATAGGTTCCACGAGTCATGTCAACACATGTTGCTAATACATCAACACAGACAATGGGTCCACATCCTGCGGCTGCTGCTGCTGCAGCTACTCCTGCTGTCCATACCGTTCCACAGTATAAATATGCTGTGGGAGTACACAATCCACAACAACATCTTACTGCATAGCCACAAGTTACCATGCAGCAGCCTGCTGTTCATGTACAACGTCAGGAACCTTTGACTGCTTCCATGTTGTTGTCTGCCCCTTCTCAAGAGCAAAAGCAGATGTTGGGTGAACGGCTGTTTCCTCTTATTCAAGCCATGCATCCTACTCTAGCTGGCAACATCACTGGCATGTTGTTGGAGATTGATAATTAAGAACTTCTTCATATGCTTGAGTCTCCAGAGTCTCTCCGTTCTAAGGTAGATGAAGCTGTAGCTTACTACAAGCCCACCAAGCTAAAGAGGCTGCCCAGAAGGCAGTTAATAGTGCCACTGGTGTTCCAACTGTTTAAAATTGATCAGGGACCACGAAAAGAAACTTGTGCTTCACTGAAAAAAAATATCTAAACATCAAAAATCTTAAATATTGTGGAAAAAAAAAACATTGCAAAATATAAAATAAATTTTAAAAAAGGAAAGGAAACTTTGAACCTTATGTACTGAGCAAATGCCAGGTCTAGCAAATAATGCTAGTCATAGATGATTGATTTAAAAACAAACAAAAAAACACACAAAAAATAGTAAAATATAAAAACAAATTAATGTTTTAGAGACCCTGGGAAAAAGAAATTTCAACAAAGTACAAAAATTTAAAGTATTCCTTTCTTTAATTTTGTAATTCTTTACTGTGGAATAGCTCAGGATGCCACTTCTGTTTTAGATAACAGAATTGATAACTGAGCAAGGAAACATAATTTGGATTATAAAATTCTTGCTTTAATAAAAATTCCTTAAACAGTGAAAAAAAATTAAGCCAATAAAATAGCCAAATACAATTAATAAGAAAACGAAATAATAATGATAGTTTTAAAGATAGGAAATAAAATAGAAAAAAAATTAAAAAATAAAAAAAATCAATTAAAAATTTGGATAATAAAAATTTACTGAAAAATATAATTTTTTTTTGACATTTTGCCTTTTATAACTGTAAGATCTGTTATCCTGTATGTACGGTAACATTTTCTTCCATTTATTCCCCCAATGTCTTCCTTTTTTCATTTTGTCTTCAAAGATGTTTTAGGGCACAGCAAAGTCAGGTACAGAATACAGAGGACTCCCATATATCCAACATCCTCCACCTTTTCCCCTTCCCCTATTAATAACATTTTATATGTGGACAGTACATTTGTTACAACTTATGTACAAATATTGAAACATATCTATCAACTATGGTGAGTGGTCTACATTATGGTTTACATTTTGGACCATATACTTTTATAAATTTTGATGAAACTTAACATGGCCTGTATCCATCATTGCAAGATCCTGTAGAACACTTCCATCACCCTCAAAAGGCCACCTCTTCCATCTATTTTATTCCTACATCTCCCTCCCTTGGGACCCATGGCAACCACCAGGCTTCACCCTTTGCAGGACCAGATTCAGAGTTACTTTCAACAGCACTGACGGATTGAGATACTGGTCTGTCCTCCTCTATTGAGCACTGCCCATGCTCTCAAGAGACTCCCGACCCTCTATTTGAGAACATAGCAGGCGTCCCCAGGATGGGAGTCCAGCACCTTCCCGCTCATTATGTGGGTCTCCACCCACTGATATAGCACACTATGTCAAGATGGACATTCACACACTCCCTAGAAACCTTCCCCTGGTGTGCCCTGTCCGAATGCTCTCCACATTCAATGCCCTAAACCAGTAACCCTACCTTGCTCTATTGTCAAAAGAGCATTCCCAAAATTGTAGTTTCAACCACTTACCCACCAATCCCCAGTGTTAACCTGCTCCCTCACCCAACCCTCCCCCCAGTTCCATGGACAGTCCATCTTCCTTCCACAACCTATTCCCCTGACATACCTACACTGCCTAACCCAATAGTATCACTGCACCACAGTCATGACCCTCCACTGCATAACTACACACTTCCACGTTATCGTAGATTTTACCCGTATGGGCATTGTCTCACATCATTCTTCTCTCTTTCTATTTCTGGAAAACCAATCTTCCAGACTCTAGCTTTGTGAGTCTGCTCAATTTGCTTAATTCCTATCAGTGAGGTCATGTAATATTTGTCCTTCCATGCCTGGCTTGCTTCACTCAACATAAGGTCCTCAAGATTCACCCATGTTATTCTGCTTGCTAATGCTACATTCCTTCTTATAGCTGAGTAATATTCCATTGTATGAATATACCAGAATTTGTTTATCCATTCATCTGAAGGGCATTTGGGTTGATTCCAACTTTTGGCAATAGTGGATAATGCTGTTATGAACATTGGTGTGCATATATCTGTTCATATCCTTGCTTTCAATTCTTCTGGGTAAATAACCAGCAGTGGAATTGCTGGATCATATGGCAGTTCTATATTTAGTTCTCTGAAGAACTGCCAAACTGTCTTCCCCAATGGTTACACCATTATACATTCCCACCAGTAGTAGATGAGGTTTCCTATTCCTCCATACCCTCTCCAACACTTGTTGCCCTCTTTTTTTAATAGCTGCCAGTCTAATGGGTATAAGATGATATCTCATTGTAGTTTTAAATTGCATTTCCCTAATAGCTAGTGATGTTGAGCATCTTTTCATGTGTTAATGCATTTCCCTGATAGCTAGTGATGTTGAGCATCTTTTCATGTGTTTTTTAGCTATTTATATTTCTTTTTTGGAGAAGTATCTTTTCAAATCACTGGCCCATCTTTTAAATGGGTTGTTTGTCATTTTATTTTCAAGGTGTAGGATTTCTTTATATATGCAGGATATTAGGCCCCTATCAGATATATAGTTACCAAATATTTTCTCCCATTGTGTGGGTTTCTTTTTCACTTTCTTGACAAATTCCTTTGAGGTGCAAAAGTTTTTAATTTTGAGGAGGTCCCATTTATCTACTTTTTCTTTCAGTGCTCGTGCTTTTGGTGTGAAGTTCATGAAACCATGTCTTATTACAAGATCCTGTAGATGTGCCCCTACATTATCCTCCAAGGTCTTTATGGACGTAGTTCTTATATTTAGTTCTTTGATACATTTTGAGTTAATTTTTGTTTAAAGTGTGTATAGCAGTTTGACATTGTTTATGAATTCCAAAATAGTTTTTGGATTATGCTTGTAGACTGGTCTGTTTCTCTGGGTATGAATAAATTATGATTAGGGCTTTGATGGGGCCATATCAGTAGGACATTGAGTCTCCACCCCCTTGGTGGGCAGGGACTCACAGATAAAACTGCAAGGCAGAACAGAGGAGTTTGTTGGAGTTTTGATGTTGGAATTTTAATGCTGGAGCCTGGGGAAGCAAGCACACAGAAGAACTTGGTCGTGAGGAAGGAGAGAAGGCCCTGGGAAAAGAAATGAGCCATCTGCCTGATAGTCTAAAGCTGGCCTTGTGGAGAGAAGCAAGCTTGAGCCCAGAAAGAAGCAAGCCCTGGGAAGAGAGGAACCCAGGAAGCCTGAACTCTTGGCAGATGCTGGCAGCCATCTTGCTCCAACACGTGACAACAAACTTTGTTGAGGGAAGTAACTTATGGTTTATGGTCTGGTAACTGTAAGCTTCTACCCCAAATAAAAAGCCTTTATAAAGCCAACGGATTTCTGGTATTTCGCATCAGTAACCCTTTGGGTGACTAATACAGTGTGAGATGCTGTTCGTTTCTCATTCTTTTGGATATGGATATCCAGTTCTCCAAACACCATTTTTTGAAGAGACCATTTTCACCCAGTTGAATGGGCTTGGTGGCCTTGTCAAATATCATTTGACTGTATATGTGAGGTTCTATATCAGAACCCTCAATTTGGTTCCATTGGTCAATAGTTGATCCTTGTGCCAATGCCATGCAGTTTTGGAGACTGTAGGTATGTAGTATGTTTAAAGTCAGGTAATATGATTCCTCTGATTTCATTTTTCTTTTTCAATATGTCTTTAGCTATTCAGGGCCTCTTGCCCTTCCATATAAATTTCATAGTTAGTTTTTCCAATTCAGTAAAAAATGTTGTGGTGATTTTTGTTGGGATTGCATTAAATCTGTAGGTCACTTTGGATAGGATAGACATCTTAATGATGTGTAGTCTTCCTTACCATGAATAGGGAATATTCTTTCATTTATTTAAATCTTCTTTGATTCCCTCTGTGTTGTGTAGTTTTCTGCATATAAGTTATTTATGTCTTTAGTTAATTTTATTCCTATGTATTTGATTCTTTTATTGCTATTTTAAATGTGATTTTTTTCTTGATTTCCAACTCAGTTTGTTCATTGTTGGTGTACAATAATGTTACTGATTTTTTCACATTGATCTTATAACCTGAGACTTTACTGAACTCATTTATAAGCTTTAGAAAGTTTGCTGTAGATTTCTTAGGACTTTCTATGTATAGGATCCTGTCCTCTGCAAATAGTGAAATTTTTACTTCTTCCTTTACAATTTGGATGCCTTTTATAACTTTTTCTTCTTTAAGTGCTCCTGCAAGTACTTCTAAAACAATGTTAAATAGTGGTGAAAGTGGGCATCCTTGTTTTAAAGGGAAAGCTTTTAGGTTTTCTTCAATGAATATGATGTTAGTTGTGGGTTTTTCATATATACCCTTTATCATGCTGAGGGTATTTCCTTCTATTCCTATTTTTTGTAGTGTTTTTTTTAATCAGGAAAGGGCATTGTATTTTGTCAAATGCTTTTTCTACATCTGTAGAAATGATCCTGTGATTTTTTTAATTCAATCTGTTTATGTGGTATTTTACATTAATTGACTTTCTTCTGTTGAAATATCCTTGCTTATGTGAGCTGAAACCCAATTGGTCATGGTGTATAATTCATTTGGTGTGTTGTTGAATGCCATTAGCAAGAATTTTGTGGAGGATTTTAGCATGTAGGTTCACTAGAGTATTGACCTATAGCTTTCCTTTCTTGTGGCATCTTTGTTTGGCTTTGGTATTAGGTGATGTTGCTATCATAGAATCAGCTAGGCAATTTTCCCTCCACTTCTAATTTTTGGAAGAGTTTAAGCATGATAAGTGAAGTCATCCGGTTCTGGGCTCTTCTTAGTTGGGAGGTTGTTGATGACTAATTCTAGCTTGTTATTTGGGATTGCTCTGTCAAGTTCATCAATTTCTTCTTTCATCAATGTAGTCAGCTTGTCCATTTCCTCTGAATTGTCCATCTTGTTGTCATATAATTTTTAATAACATCCTCTTATGTTAATGTTTATTTCTGTGGGTTCACTGTTGATATCTCCTTCTTTGTTTCTTATTTTATGTATTTGCAGCTTCTATTTTTTTTTTCTTGTTAGTCTATCTAAGAGTTTGTCAATTTTATTGATCTCCTTGAAGAACCAGCTTTTTGGTTTGTTTACTTTTTATGGTGCTTTCTTATTTTAAATTTCATTTAGTTCTGCTATAGTCTTTCTTATTTCCTTCTTTCTAATTCCTTTGAGTTAGTATGTTGTTCCTTTTCTAATTCCTCCAGGTGTGCAGTTAGGTTTTTTATTTTAGCTTTCTTCTTTTTTAATAAAGGCCTTTATGGCTATGAATTTTCTACTCAATACAGCTTTTACTGCATTCCATAGGTTTTAATATGTTGTGTTATCATTTTCATTTGTTTCAAGGTAGTTACTGATTTCTTTTGTGAGTTCCTCCTTGACCCACTGTTTGTCCAAGAGTGTGTTTTTCAACTTACGTATCTTTCTGCCTAATATGGTTCTCTGCCCCTTACTGATTTCCAGCTTCATTCTATTGCAGTCAGAGAAATACTTTGTATAATTTCAATCTTTCTGAATTCATTCAGAGTTGTTCTTTGGCATATCATGTGGTATATCCTGGAGAATGATCCATGTGCACTCGGGAAGAATGTATTTCCTGCTGTATTTCAGTGTAATGTTCTGTATATGTCTATTAGGTCCAGCTCCTCTAATAAATTTTAAAATTCTTGGTTTCTTTATTGATTCTTTGTCAAGATGTTCTGTCTAATGGAAATAATGGTGTATTAAAGTCCCCCACAATTATTGTAGAGGCATCTATTTCTGCACTTAGTTTTTCCAGTGTTAGCCTCATGTAATTTGAGATGCCCTGGCTAGGTGCATAAATGTTTATGATTGTTCTTTCTTCTTGATAGATAACCCTTTTTATTAATATATAGCATCGATTTTTGTTTCTAAAATAGTTTTCCATTTAAAGTATATATTTTTTCCCAATATTTGTATAGCTAGTCCTGCCCTTTTTTTGGTAATTGTTTGCTTGTAGAATTGTTTTCCAACCATTCACTTTCAGCCTCCTGGCCTCCCTGGGTCTAAAGTGGGTTTCTTGTAGACAGCATATAAATGGGTCATATTTCCTTATCCATTCTGACAATCTGTGTCTCTTTACTGGTGAGTTTAATCCATTAACATTTAATGTTATTACTGCCAAGGAATTTCTTGAATTAACCATATTGTCTTTAGGTTTATGTATGCCATATGTTGTTTTTATTTCTCTACATATCTTTTTAGCTGTTCTTACACTCTCTTCCAACTCTATCTTTCCTATTTTTCCTTTCAACCTGCAGAACTTCCTTTAGTATTTCTTGAAATGCAGGTTTCTTATTGACATACTCTCTTAATTTCTATTTATCTGTGACTATTTTGAAGTTTCCCTCATTTTTGAATGCCAGTTTTGCTGGATAGAGAATTCTAGGCTGGAAGTTATTTTTCTTTTAGCACCTTGACTATGTCATACCATTGCCTTCTTGCCTCCATGTTTTCAGATGAGAAATCAGCACTTAATTTTGTCAAGCTTCTCTTGTATGTGGTGATTCTCTTTTCTCTTGCTGCTTTCAGTATTCTCTCTTTGTCTTGAGCATTGGACAATTTCACAAGTATATGTCATGTCATAAGCCTGTTAGGATTTATACTCTTTAGGGTGCCCTGTGCTTCCTGGAAATGTACATCCATGTCCTTCAATATGGTTGGGAAATTTTCAGCCATTATTTCCTCCAACACACCTTCTATCCTCTTCCCTTCTCTTCTCTGCCTGGAATGCGTATAATGAATATGCTTGTTCATTTCATGCTTTCATTCAAATCACTGAATCCCTGCTGGATTTTCTCTATCCTTTTATCTATCTGTTCTACCATCTGTTTGATTTCAGCTGTATTGTCTTCCACATCACTGATTCTTTCCTCTGCATGTTCAAATCTGCTGTTATGTGCTTCCAGTATATTTTTTATTTCTTGTATTGTGCCATTCCTCACCATCATATCTGTTATCGCTTTATGTATGTTTACAATTTCTTCAGAGAGTTCTCCCAGTGTCTTCTTTTTTTAATTTAATTTTATTTTATTTTTATTGTGGTTAAAAATCAAAATTTTCACAATACATACCAATATTTTTGTTAAATGATATATAAATATATATGCATATATGTGCATTTGCTTACATAAATGCTATTTTTTTATATATATGTATTTTGTAAAAGGTGCTTAGATTAATTTAATCTCTTCCTTCACTTCATTAATTTGATTCCTTATATTTGTTTGGACATATCTGATTAGTTTTTCCATGTTCTGCATCTCCCCCTGCTTTATAGTTGGTTCATTGGACTGGGCCATGTCTTCTTATCTCTTAGTATGGGTTGTAATTTTTTATTGCTATCTAGGCATCAGTTTATCTTGATGTGTTTGTTCACTTGATTAGTTTCTCTTTGTAATCTAGGGTTTCATTTTCTTTTTGTTTCTTTGTGTGTGGTAAGTTTTCACTTTGACACTTTATTCCTTTTATTTTATTTCCTTGCTGTTGTGTATGTTCCCTTGAAAAAAAATAAGGGCCAGAGAAAAAGAAAGAGGTAAAAAGAAAAAAAAATAGCAGTAATAATAGTAGTAAAAGTTAGAAGAGGAACTGTATAAGACCTAGGAAAATGAATAATGAACTCAAGTAAGAAATGCAGAGGAATAAGAATAAAAAAGTGGAGTACAAACAATGAGATTAGAAACTTAGTAGAGAAAAACAGATAAGATGAATTAAAAGGCCAAAATAATGAGAAAAGGGGGAAAGAGAAAGGAAAATACAAATAGAAAAAAAGTAAAAATGAAATAAATCATAGAAAAAAGGAAAGAAATAAAGACAAGGAAAATTGAAGAACAATCAAAAAGAGGTGGAATGTAAGCACAACAACAGAAAGCAGAAGAAATAAAGGTAAAGGAATGAAAAGAAATAACATAGGTAGAAACAATTCATAAACAAAAAAAGGAAACTAAAGGAAGAGGAAACACAGTAAAGAAGGAACAAGACAGCAGCACCTGATTAAAAAAACAGGGGGGAGGGGATAAATAGGATAAAAAGAACAAAAAAAGAACAAAAAACAAACAAACAAACAAAAAAACAGGGAAAACTGTCTTCCCTCTTAGGCCCCTAAGAAGTTTCTCAGGCTGTTGATTTTCATTAATCAATTACCCTGCAGCCTGCCCTCTGCAGGTTTTAAACTCGGTTTTAGTGAGGAAACTTAGTTAAATTTTTAAAAGGAAACTATTTTAAGAAAAATAAGAGATTCAAAAAAAGCTATTACAAAAAGAATGTCTATATGTTCCCTACCTAAAGTTTCAGCTGAATGTCTGATAACTTGGTGTATTCCTTCTCTAAGAAGAGCCAGGAGTCAAACCAGGGACCTCATATAGTCAAGGTGGGATCTCCTCCACTGAGTTAAAATTTCTCCATGGGTTGGTTAGCTTTTCAGAAAGCTATCCTCTGTAGAAGTTTGGCAGTTTGATATAGTTATGAATACCAAAAATAGATATTGGATTATGCTTGTAAACTTGTCTGTTAATCTCAGCATGATTAAGTTATGATTAGGGCTTTGATTGGGCCACCTCAGTAGGGCGTTGAGACCCCGCCCCTTGGTGGGTGGGGAATCAAGTATAAAAGACATGGCAAAGGACAGAGTTGGAGTTTTTGAGTTGGAGTTCTGATGTGGAGTCTTGAGCTGGAGCCCAGGGAAGTAAGCATACAGAGGAGCTTGGTCATGAGGAAGGAGAGAAGGCCCTGGGAAAAGAGACTAGCTGTTCGACTGACAGTTCTCAGCTGGCCTTGAGGAGAGTGGCAATGGCTAGAGAGCCTCATAGTCTACAGCTGACCTTGTGTAGGAAACAGAGGCGCTGAGCCCGGAGAGAAAGGGAGTCCCTGGAAGAGAGGAACCCAAGAGGCCTGAACCCTGGCAAACATCAGCAGCTGTCTTGCTCCAACACATGGCAACAGACTTTGGTGAAGGAAGAAACTCATTCTTTATGGCCTGGTAACTGTAAGCTATTTAACCAAATAAATACCCTTTATAAAAACCAACCGATTATTGGTATTTTTCGTCAGCACCCCTTTGGCTAACTAATACATCTTCCCACTTTCCCTCGGGCAAGTTAGAATCTTGTCAGTTGGCCAGAGCCCTGCTGATTGAGGCACCTGTCTGTCCCCTACCCCTTTCTATTCTAATTGCTTTCTCTCACAGGGCAGCTGGGCATGACAGCTTGTTTGAGCGGATCCCCCCTCCCCTCTCCTGGTTAGGTCGAGGTCCCTTCTGAGATTCAAAGGGGACCAGGATGACTGAACTCATCACAAAGAAACCATGCTTGACACACTTCCAGACCCCTTATCCTCCCAGGGCACCTTAAATAGGCCCTTGAAAGCTAATCGAGGCTTTCTACCGCCTGCCTCCCTTAGGGGAGTTGGAATTTTGATAGTTTTCAATGCCAGACTAGTCAATTGCTTGTCTCTGCCATCTCCCTGCCCAAGTTCCTCTCTCACAGGGTGGCTGGGTATGTTGGGCTTACTGAGAAGATTCCCTTCTCCCTTCTTCCTGGGGTCACCTCAGTGCCAGCTGGTATGCTCCCTGAAGTTCAAAGGGGGCCCAGGTAACCAAACCCACAGATAGGAAACCCCTCTCCACTATTCACTAGAACCCTCTTCCTACTGGAGAATGCTCCTTCTCACTCCATAGCTAGTGGGAGTCAGGTGGTATGTGGAAGCTTTTTGCCTTGAGGGTGGAGCTTAGCCACCCACCATTTCCAGCCACAGTGGCGAGAAATTCACAGTTTTCCCTTGGGCTTTTTATCTCATTATCCAGTTCACTCCAGATCAATGCCCTGAAGCCTCCTGTTCTGTGGGTTCCCAGAACACCTCACTCGGGTAAGATTTTGCACCTTCTCTGCTGTTTAATGTGAGAGAGCTGGAGAGTGCACACCTAAGCCAATGCCATCTTGCCAGAACTCCTCCAATTCCCTATATTTTTTATGTAACATTTATGTAATCCAAAGTATCTTTAAAAAATAAAAATAACTGTATTAAAAAAAGTATTAAAACCTACAAGCCAAACACAAGATAGCAATAATAAAAGATAAAGTTGATGATGATATTAAGTGCCTGGACGTGGCTCAAGTGGTTGAGCTACCTCCTCCCAAATGGGAGGTGCGGGTTCAGTTCCTGGTGCCTCCTGAAAAAACAAAAACAAACAACAAGCAAAACAAACAAACCAAAAAAAAAAAAAAAAAAAACAACAACTCAGGGAAGCCAATATGGCTCAGTAGTTGAGTGCAAGCTTTGCACATACGAGGTCCCGGGTTCAATCCCTGGCCCTGGTATCCAAAAAAAAAGAAAAGAAAAGAAACAGTTAGTTGGTATTTTCCACTTGCCAGATCCTGGAACTTATTTGATCATCATGGAAAATCTGTGAATTTAGTACTCTTATTATCACCTTTACCGCTGAAAGGGAGGTGTGGCAAGGTTAAGTACCCTGCCTCTGGTCATGCAATATGTACATGGCAGAGCCTGGATTCAAACCCAGGTTGTATGGCTCTTCAAATTATGCTCTTATCCACTATAATATAAACAGTTTCATTAGATTTCATTTCCTTCCATACCTCTGGTACCAACAATCTCAAACTTATGAGATAATTAGCTAAGTAGAATATGTTTACAGACTAAATATTTTTCTTATTATGATTTATACAAATACATTCATGAAGTGTGATGGTCCAGGTCAAATAAACATTATCATCATGTCATGTGGCCTAAATAAATAATACTTGGTTCATTTTCAGAGGTCTGTGGTATTTGAATGAAATAAGCCAGTTAAAATGATGTCAGTCATTTTGCTAGGCACTGGAGCTACATTGGTGACCTAAACAGATTTATTCCCTAATCTTATGGAGCTTATATTCTACTTGGAGAAGTATATATTAAACAAATTGTTGTACATATTTCATAAAGTGAATACAACAGCAAAAATTTTTAGAAAAGAAGCATTGGTTTAATGGCAGCGTATAAAAGGAGAATTTCCTACTATGAGGTTCAGGAAGATTTACTTGAAGAAATGATGCCAAATAGAAATAAAAAAAATGAGTAGGAGATAACCAGGAGAAATATGTAGACTTTCAAAATAAAGAGAACAGAATGCTCAAAGTCCACGGGACTTGAAAAACCATGGCGTAGTCAAAAGAACCATAAGAAGATCACTATGACTGGAATGGAAAAAGAGAGGTAGAGAATTAACATTCTAAAAATAAGAATCAAGAATGTTCTAGACCTTTTGTGTCCTACACAATGAGAGGGATAATAAAGTTGTAGGGAGAGAAATGGCATATTGATATTTGTCTTTAAGAGATAATGCAATTGTCACTAGTTGTAGGAAAGACAGGGAAGTACCATTTGAACTACCTGGGCACTAGTTAAGTAAAAACAGGGTATATATCCATAGTTCAATTTTAGAAATCCCTGATAAAAGTTTTGATGTCAGATAAGGTTAATTTAATATAACTGTGATTCTACACTGGATTTTCAAGTAAAGATAGAGGTATAATGTGTGAGTAATAAGCTAATGTGTGCTGTCTAGGGATTTAAGTAAATATGTGTTGTATTATTGCTTATAGTAAAGGTAGAGCTCTGCAGCACTTCCAAGTGAATATTTGGATGCAGTGGAGTTAAAAGTCAAAATTAAAATGTTGGCTACTGGAGGTTTACTGCAAACAGAACATATGTAGACATTATTGTTAGACTTTCATGATTTTATTCTTGTAAAAACGAAGCCAGAAGGTCAGTTTCCCTAAAATCATTTTTCTGCATTAGCAATCCAACTGCATCATGAGCAGTGAAACCTTAAAGCTTGATGTGTTGCCTTCTAAAGGTCCTCGAGGGACTTCATTACTAGAATGATGCAACCATTCAGTCAAACTCTTAGGGCCTCAGAGTGTTGGGTAAAAATGCCCATCTAACACACTGAGTGCTTCAGCTGCCACTCAGACTGGCACCACAAAACTTACCAGGTAGAGTAACTGACCCTCTACAACAGGGACTTTACAAATCAACATTGTCAATTCAGCCAGTTTGAGGATCAAATAAACTGGCTATGCTTAATTCATGGCAGCTGAACCTTTCCATTTGCCTCTTGAAAATCCTCAATAATAATAATAATTATAATGAACCTAACACATGTACAATAATTTTCTTTTGGGAGAAACTACAGATTTGTGTAAAATTACTCCTAGACTTTTCGCTATGTATGAGACAGAAATGTTGGACTATATTAATTTCTTATTGACATAATGACAACTTTCAGCTAAACAGTTAAGACTATATATTTCCCCAATGGTTTCCCTACATACCATAAATTGAAATGTACATTCAGACAGTCAGTCTCAGTTTTTCAGCATCAGCAAAGGGGAATTGGCTGTATTTATATTAAAATATGGTATATTGCAGAGTTAGACTATGTTGAATATGAGTTTCAGTAAAACATACATTGCCAACAAAATGATTAGGCACAGGCAGATATATATATTGAATTTAAATACAAAATGTCTGAAGTTGCCTGAACAGTGATTACATCCTTTTAATTTTTAATTGTATTTTTTTTAACACTTAGCATAGAAACAGGCAAATAGAAAGTACTCCACGTATTTATGATGGGGGAATGAATGAATAAATGAATGGATGGCTGAAAGAATACTTAATTACCTTAAATAATTTTCTGCTTTCTATATTGTCATTATTATAACAAAAATATATGGGAACTCATTGTTGGAAGTTGACTGCAATTGGACTGAGTCTAATAAGTTTTTGTGATTTTTTTTTTCTGTTTGCTATAATCCTATCTTCTAACCTAAGAGGTACTGTATAGCATAAATTGATATGGAAGCTTGACATATGTTTGGGGCTGACAGAGAGCAGAAATGCCAGGTCTTAGTGATATTTTTCTGTCTTTGACAATACATGATTTTGTTAATATGTGAATTAGCTCTAATTTGGAGTACATCTACTAGAGCATATTTTTGGGAATTGAAATGCAACATTGGTTCTCGCCCCTGCAGTAAATCTACTCGTCTATGTGGAATGATTTCAGTATTACTTCTATAAACCTGTTTACATTATAAGTAAGGCTTCCCCAAATCATTTTTCAGGGTAACAATCCCCCTTTGAATTGGAAGAAACTTTTGTTTAGTTTGCTAAAATCTTCTGGGACCAATATACAAGAAATGGGTTGACTTTTATAATGGGAATTTATTAGGTTAAAAGCTTACAGTTCTGAGGACAAGAAATTGTCCAAGTCAAGGCATCGTCAAAAGATGTTGTCTCACCAAGTTTCATTTGTGGGTTACCAAACATACGGCAAAGCATAATGGTGGTGTCGGCTTGTGTCTCTCCTCTCCTCTGGGCTTTATCACTAGTTCTGTTTCGGGCTGCTGTGTCTGTGGCTTTTCTCTCTCCCAGGTTCATTGATTTCAACTTCTGGAGGGATCTCTCTGTCACTGAAGCTTTTTCCCTTTGTCTGTGTCTTGGTCCTCCATTTATAAAGGATTCCAGTAAGAGGAACAAGATCCACCTTGGGCTATACCCTACTGGAGCAATCTAATCAAATGGCCTTTAACTGATCTAATCTAATTAAAGGTTCAAAATAGGTTCAGTTTAAGAACATACTTTTCTAGGATCCACATAAAAGACTAAAAACAACACAACTGTTAAGCAGTCACCTTTAAGGCATTTAAAGTTATTTCATCTAGTATAACTAGTGTAACTCTGACATCAGCAAAGATAACAGACAAAGCTTAAAATGTTTTCAGATTATTCCAGATTATTCTCTTTTTTATTAGAAAAGTTATCAGTTTACAGAACCATTATACATAAAATACAGGATTCCCATATACCACCCCAATACCAACACCTTGCATTGGTGTGGAACATTTGTCACAATTGATAGCACATTTCTATAACTGTACCTTTAATTAAAGTCCATGGACTAACTTAGGGTTCCCTGTACAGTGTAGTTCCATGTTTTATTAAAAATATTTTTATTCTAAGTTGAACACATTCTTAAATGTATGTCTTTTCAGGCAAAACTTATTAATCTCTGGATTGTGCCTTTTACCATATTTTGCACACATGCACTCAATAAATATATGTTGTTGAAAATGTTGGTGTTTTCTGTCAACAGTATAGTAAGCTGGCACATGAAATCATATAGAGTTTCAGGCTTAGAAGAATAACTGAACAGTGGATACCACAAAGTGGGTATGGTCCAATGCATCTGAGACCTTGTTATGTATGGAAATTGATTGGTTCTTCCCACTCCTAATTGTCTCAGGTGATCAATGGACTAAGCTGGTAGGGCCCACAAATACTATCTTTGAGTGACCATTAACCAAAGAGAACTTGAATATAATGGCAGACCTATTAGGAGACCATGTTGATAAAAAAGATTACAATTTTACGGGTCTCATGAATCTGATCAGCTTCAAAATAAAGGCTATAGACTGATATCAGCAACTCCCATCGCCCACAGAATGCCCATACTTAAGGGACTTCATATAAAACCTTACAATAGAAGTAAGAGGCATCCCTGATGTAAGACAGGTTTAGGAACCTTACTGACATAATAGTAACAACAAAGATTTATTTAGCATTTAATGTATCAGAAACGGTATTAAGTATTTCACGTGCATTATATAATTTAATATTAAGATATAACTACTCATATTATCTCCTGTTGCAAACTGATTACAAACATATCCCAACATTTCCCTGCTTCTTATAATCACACCCTTTATAATATGTCTTTATATGTCTTTATAGCATCTCCCATTAAAAGATGAAGTCTATATACTCCTCCTTTTAATATGACATTTCCTTGCCACTGAATTCATTCCATAAAATATGTCAGATGTATTACTGTGCCAATTCTGAGTCAAGAAGCCATGCACACTTTATCTCCTTCTCCTCTCCTCTCCTCCCCTCCCCTCCCCTCCCCTGCCCTCCCTTCCCCTCGCCTTTTCTCTCTCCCATCCTTTCTTCTTTTTTCCTTTCTTTCCCCCCACCCACTACCATATAATCAATCCTGGCATAGCTTTCTGCAGAATAAGAGGCCACATCGGGTATAGCCAGGAATTCATAGCTAACACAAGCCAAGACTCAAAATAAGAGCCTCTTATCTACCTTGTAGTTGACTTCCACTGCACAAGGCAGCCCAGATGAGACCAAAAAAGATACTCAACAGAAATGAATCTAAATTTCCAACCTACAGAATTGTGAGCTAAATAAACAATTGTTGTTTTCAGTCACTAATGGTTGGAATGTTTTGCTGCACAGCAATAAATAACTGATACATCGCGATTTAGCATATTAGAAAATTGGGCTCATAGAAGTTAAATAATTTTCCCAAGATCATATAGCTAGCTAGCAACTATGATCTGGGATTTGACCCCAGGTCTGCTTAATAACAAAATCTGTCCTCCTAATTATTTCAATCTGCTTCAGATTCAGATTTCAATTGGTATGGTTAATAACACTTTTTAAATAATGCCTCAAGATGTTCTTTTCATTATTTTTACATCTGGTCCATGGTGAAGGCAGAAGGTGCTGAGAAGTGTGTGTGTGTGTATGAGTATGTATTTGTATGTATGTGTGTGTAAAAGAAATCCTTGCATGAAACTCTTTTGAAACAAAAAGCTCTATAAACATTTAGAAATAAAAAATCCCTAAGGCAAAAACAGTGCACATCCACACTTAGTGTTTTGTATCTGTGCAACACTCAGAGCATCTCTCTATTTAAAAACAGTTTTTTAAAAATCTTTTGAAAATATGAATTCTGTACAGCTGCTCTTATAGTAATGAGAGCATTAAATTAAGATTACATCCTAAACACCCATTCACAAGACTCAAACCAAAATAACATTGAAATACAGAAATGGGAATGACCAAATCCTAGGGGTAGTTGATTTTCAAAAATTTGGAAGAAAAATGTTCATTATTCAGGGACCAATTTCTCATTCTTGACCATGCCTTATTGATCTTTTTTTCTGAAGATCATACACAAATTTTTTGAGAGATATTTTGGGGACCTTATTTAGGGTAGAGTGGCAGAGTAACTCAAATGAATGTAAGTAATATGAATATTTGAAAGCTTGCATTGTAATCTGCATGGAAATCTATGAATCTGAGGATTGGAGACATATAAGTATCAGCTGACTGCAAGCAAAACGAAAGAGGTCAGATGTGATATAAAAAAGGAGAAATACTACAAGCCACCAGGCAAAATGGAGAAAATGCATTGTATATTCTTAAAGCGAATGATAAAGCTAGCAGTGAGACATGGTAGAACAGTAGTAAGGGACATGATTTATCTATGTCTAATAGAAGTCTTCTTGAGTAAAATTAGAAGATGGCAAGATGGGCTGGAGTTTCCAAAAACAGAAGTCTAAAAACGACTGTTTTCATCAGTCTGCACAGAGGTGGGCATGATTGCCCACACAGGTATTTATTTAGTTATTGAGACAGATGAAACATCACATTCACCAATGAATATTAATAAAGTATATTCAGTACTCATAACAAATTGGAATTATTAGGGGGGCAGCTTATGCAGCAATCCAATGAGAAGGGAAACAAAGGGAAGCTTTGAAGGATGGCTTCAAGCTTTTATTTTAAGAGAGGAGAACTGGTGTGGGAAGGTTCCTTTGCTCAGGCAAATGTTGCATTATTTGAAATCTCTGCTGGCAAGTGGGGTCTGTACAGGCCTTCTTGATTGCACAGATGTGGAACAGGCAGAGAAGAAGGATGGGGATCTAAAAGCTGTCAGTGGTGAAACACCAAAAATGGAGTCAGCCTCTTTATTAAACCCCCAATGTACATATCTATAAAAATGATTGGGAAAGAATGGTCTTTTCTGCTCTTTTATTTTCAGCTAAATTCAAAAGGTCTTGGATAGACTGGAGCATGTCCAAAACAGAAGTAACCAGGGTCAGGAAACTTGGTATCATAACATTTAAGGTAAAAGAAGTTGGATAGTTATCCTTGAAGAGAATTCTCAAGGGCTCCTAAATACTTGTTTTCAATTATTTAAAGGGAAGATCTTATGGAAGAAGGAATAACCATGTTCTCTTTCATTTTAGAGAGCAGTCCTTGAGCCAATGATTTCAGAGTAATCAGGCAAATTTAGACTTAACACAATGAAGATCTATAATAATGACTAGAATTGAGAATGGAATTGATTTCTTTAGGGATAAATTTTTCTTCATCCCCAGATATATTCAAGTAGAGACTGGCTGAAAACCTGATAGGGGTATGTTAGAGAGAATCCAATCAATTTGAATGGATAGTTGAGAAAACTGAACTGTAGGGTCTTTTCTAACTAAGAATTCTGTAATCCTGTGTATATTTTTTTTCTGGTTGGTTTCCTCATAGAGCCAATGACATTGTAGTTAATGTTTAATGGCTCTAGTGTTTAATATGGGTCACATATTCTCCTACTTTGAGTGAAATTTCCATTGCTGACTTTATAAGCAGATGAACTAGATATTGAACTGTGAATCAGTGATGGGGGAAGAATAGAAGAGTTAGCGTACTGAACCATAGTGCTCATTTGTATACCATTGTGAATGAATCATTTCACCCATCTCTACAAGAGAAGGTATTTTAACAGAAAAAAAATGGACAAAGCACAGAAGAAAACTAAGTGCCTGGTAGTGGAAAAAAAGGGGACAAAAACCGAAAAATGTCAGAAGAAAACTATACTTGCCCATTTGCCAAAGGTCTCTATGGAGAAGCAGCTCTCATATGCTTGGTTCTTCTTCAAAGGCCTGAATCTTTCAAAGGCCTTAATCGTCTTTACTCTGATAGTTAAAATACCCTCCCTTTTTCCATTCCATTTATTATAAATATGCAGTGTGCATCACTGACGGTTAAGCTTCTGTGGTCCAGCTCTGATCTGGCCATACCTTGCTCCAACAAATTGTTTAAAGGTCCCCTATTGTCTAAAGAACAAAATTTAAAGCTCATACTTGGTGTGCAAGACAATTGAAAGTTTTGCTTCCACTTTCCATTTAATCTCATATCCTGTGGTTTAACTTCATATCTATGTTCTTCATTCCAGCTGTACTACTGGTTGATTACTATAAACTCCATGAACTTTCTTGATCCTTTACTTTAGCTCCTGCTGTTCTACCTATGAAGACTAGCTTTTTCTCTTATCTCTGCACATATAAATCTTACCATATTCTGTAAAAGCCTGTTAAAATACTATCTTGCCAACCAATACTTCCATAACCAGTGCTCACTGACCACACCTTCCTGCCTGTTGAGCTGGCAATATTTTCTACCCCCAACTCTCCTTCTGATAAATGAGGATATTATTTTTGCATCTCTTTTAAATTAGTTACATTATCTTATTTGTGTCTTTGTCTTTCAGTGTTGTTTCACTATGTGAAACTGTTAATATTCAACTGTATTTTACTCACATAAGCAGAATTTTATATTATTCAATCTAATATATGACTTATCTCCCTTAGAAGACTATAAGATCCTTGAATTCCCCCGAAGTACCTTCCAAATTCACTCTCAGATCCTCTTCTCCAATATAAAATGTTTCTTGAAATGAATCATGGTATTTTGTTCAAATTCAGTCCCAATATTGAGGATTTCTCAGGTTGAGTGTTTTAAGTGGGAGCTTTTACTCCTGAAGATTGGTAACCAAATAGACTCCCCAAAAGACTCTTAAATGAACTTTGGCTGAATCAGAAAATGATGATTTTACGTATCACTTAGTAGATTTAAATGATTCTTAAAAATAATTTCAACTTTAGGGTTTAATTTTTTTTAATTGCCAAACTCTCTTGGTGTATAATTTGCTTGCTGCCTCATGAGCATATTATGGTTGGACCTCATTTCCCAGGATTACTCTTTCAATTTTTGTTATATAGAGCTTTCTCTTAGGAGGTGGATTTGCCTCAATTCAAAGCACAGACAGGTAATTTCTTTATCTTTATTCCATTATTTTTGCTATGGTGATCAGTTACATAAATCCATTTCCCAGCCTTGCACACAATACTGCAGTTGCATTTTCTTTTCAGGTAGAAATACCAGCACGTCTGTGCCCAAAAGATTCAAGTCCTTGTTTTAGTCTCTGTACCCTCAATATATAATACAGTGCCTGGCACATCACAGGGCCTGAATTAATTAAGTTTACTAAAAGGAAGAAGAAAAGGAAAAAAGGAGTTGGGAAATGAAGAAGGGAGGGATAAATGGAAGGAAGGTAGGGAGGGAGGGAGGGAGGGAGGGAGGGAGGAAGGAAGGAAGGAAGGAAGGAAGGAAGGAAGGAAGGAAGGAAGGACCACAGCATCCCAGAAAGATCTTTTTAAGTTCTACCTCTTCTAATCAGTCTGCAGTTTTGTTACGGTTCCTCAATTTGGATTTGAATTCTAAGAAAGACAACTTAAACAATAGGGTTTTTATTGGAATCACAAGCAAGGAAGTGAAAAAAATCCCATTAGCTTTCTGGGTGTCAGGATTCAATGTATCAAAGGTAACATTCCCCTTATAATGAGCAGAGAATGAGTAAAATCAATTCCAACAACATACAACCAAAACAAAGATGCCAGTGAGGAACACCATACAAATGAAAGCAGAAAATACCTTGGCATGTGAGCTGAGAACAGAAAATTGACAATCTGTTTATCTACAGGAAGAAAAAATTCTTATCTAAAAAACCGAGCAAGCAGATTGCTGCCCCTCAAGCTCCAAGCTTCAGGGGCCATGGTTACTGTAGTTTTCTCCCATTCTCCATCTTTAACATATCAAATATTCCCTAGAATGCAGGGAATAATGAATAACTTCCAAAGTTATTAGCAATATATTCAGAACACAGGAGCCTCCAAGGCATAGCAGAGTTAGGCAGAAGATTTTTTTATCCAACCAAATGTTTTGCAGAAACATCTTCCCAATAGCCAGTTTAGCAAAATGTTGGCTCTAGAAGGTAGTTCTTTAGGTGACATACCTTTTATTTGGTGATTTAGTCTTTCATTGTCTCCTAGGTCTCTGGGTTAATAGCACACGACTAAGAGGGGAAACAAAAACTCCCTTTAGAAAAAACAAATGGATTTTTTTCAATCCATCTTTTTACTTAAGGTTAAAGGCAGTATCTTAAAATGGGCATACCCCAGCAACTGCAGTAGTAATCCCAACATTGCTGATTAAGACACAGATTTGGGCTTTTTAACTTAGCACCTCCATTTTGCTTCAAATGAAACTCTGCAGGCAGAAAAAAATGCACAACTTATATATAGGAATAAGAAACTGTCCTGCTGAGATTTTATTGCTCAGTGGCATTACTTATATTGCATTATAAGATTAGCAAAGAGCTTATGGGCTATAAAACAGGAGACTTCCATTTCCCTTTCTATGAAATTACAAATTACCACTTCTTAAATTGTCTCAACTGCTGATAGGTAATAATTTTATTTTCATATATTTTTTCAAAACTGGGCAAGATGGATACGATGCATCTAGCAATGAAAAAGTCCAAAGAGAATATGGGGGTTATGGATCTTGGTTCTCTACACCAAGAGACACAATCTTTTCTTTTTAATCAAGTAGAGTCTGAGTTCACATATCATGCAAAATACTTCAGGTTTTCTCAGTCACACTGACCCTGAGTTTGTATTATATTTGGTGGATTGCATCATTCTTTGCTTCTCAAGGTAAGTGCATGTCACACTGCACTCCAAGCATTAGTTGTAATCCAAAAATGAGCAAAATCTAGCACCAGAATAAAGAGATGTTGAGACTATTTGAACCCAAGGAATCAAAAATATCAGGGAGTTGGGGATAAGTTCAAACATCAATACTAAGCCATTGAAGCAAGAAGAATATAGAAGGTAGATATCATAGCCAGGCAATGGGTTAAAGTACTGTAAACATGTGGAGATCACTTATAAAGCACAAAGAAAACAAGAATTTAATCAATATCTGTCTCCAGCAATACGTCTTCCTGCAGTAGATAACAATGACCCTTTTACCTACAGATAGAAGAAAGCTTAACTATGTAGCAACTAGTCACTCTTGGAAGAGATTGAGTTTTATCAGCGAACATGCAAGTCCATTATGTAGTCCATTTACTGTCATAATATCCATCTTAAAGCCAGATTTTCATAAACTCATTGATCTATATAAATCAGTCATTGCTGACACTTTCCTTCAGTTTTTAAAATTGGGAATTAAAATAGCTGAGAACCAGCAAATGTTACTCCTTGAATTCCTTCAGCTCAAGACTCCTAGTAGCCTACAGGTCTAGATCTCATATTCCAAGGATTAAATAAAAGAGCTTAATAAGAGTTGTTTCATGCCAAAGAAATAACAGAAATTTTTCTTTCACCCACAGCGACTTTGAAATGGTTGATTTCTGTCTAGGATCCATTTCCTGGTTTAAAGTAAAAAAGGAAACTTTTTTTTATTTTGAGTTTCCAACATGTGCTAGGTACTGTGCTAAGCTCTATAAATACATTATGCCATCTAATCTACACAAACATTGCTCTGAGCTATGGATTATTATGAATCAAGAATATTATTTCTTAATTGTTTTCATAAAGTTCATAGTCCCTAAGTCATTTTGCAATGCACAATTTTTGCAAATCTTTAAAAATAAACAAAATCCAGATTAGCCTTTGGAACATGAAATGATGCCTGCAAACACAACAACATTGTTGCCTTCTTTTAATGTGGTCATAAAAGTTGTTAAGTGTAACAGAAACTTGGAATAATTATGGCTGTAGGCTATTTCCAATAATGTAAGGGGATTTCACAAATTCAGTTACTGTCAGTAAATGTTTGTAGTCTCTTTTTTCTTGCATTGTACATCCATTTACTTAGAATTAAACATTTTTTATCATGATATAATATAGATAAAGAACGAAACTTTGGAGAGATGTATATGCATATTGGTAGGAATATACAAGCATACATACTAAAAATTACTCATGCATAATATCCTTTTCCCAGAAACAACTAAGGATAAATTTTTTACCCCATCCTCCCCACCATAATGCATACATTTACAAAAGACCAGGTGTGGAATCACATCAATTTTCAAACTCAGTTTAGATTCTACAAAGTGCTTGATATAAATATTACCTAAGAGTGATGATTATACATTTACATTTTTAGCTAGAAAAACAAAATCAATGCTGCTAATGAGGTTGTTGCTACATATACTTTGTGTGCAGAGGGGCAGAACATAAGGACTAAGACCCAAGATTACTAGGGTCTGTACTCTGGATGCTAGTCATTTGTTAAGTAAATTTCCTGTCAGTTTACACTTCTGTAAAATGCATGTGAAAATGCTCTGACCAGAAAAAAACTGAGAGAGAATGGTGGAGTAGGAACTTCCAGAAATCAGCCCCACCACCAGAATAACTATTAAATAGTCAAGGCTTGTCTGAATCAACTATTTAAAACTCTGGAGTCTAGTAGAACACTGTACAGCATCCAGAAAAGAATAGGAGGAAAAGGCTGATTAATTATGGTAAATTACTGATTGTTTTCTGTATGAGTGCTACTGGAGCTCATTCCATACTCTCATTGCAGGTAAGATCTTGTTCAGCCCTGGGATAGCTTGTTGGTGCCAGAAAGGAATGCAAAAATCCACTTCATCTAGATCCAGGGGGAAGGGACTCATGTAGGTTGATCCCTGATGACTGCTTTAGATTAGCTGCTTTGGATCACTTGGAGAATGGGTCTGAGGGAAGCATTGATCCCACCCACCTTGGACAGAGGCAGTAGAGGAAACTTCAAGATGATATGCTTCCTCAGAATTGCAGAATATAGTTGAGGTCCTGCATTGGTTGGAGAGGAGATGAGTCAGGAAAGCAGAGCTTGGGAGTCATGGAAGACACTTCTGTCCTGGATCTACCTTTTTGCTTTCCAAAGGGAAGTTTGGAGATGGTGGTGCTCCTTTTGTGGGTCCCTGGATTTATTATATTTGGGAATATGTGACTTTGTTAATTCCTCGCCTATGTGCACCCCTCCAAAAATTTCCCCTCCAGGTAAAAGCACCTTGAGTAAACAGAAAACTATGTAAGAAACAATTGAGATGGATGGCCTGGGGCAAAGGCTTATCTGTGTTAAGTCCTGCAATGGGACACACAGGAAAGGGGGAAGATCTGTTTCCTGGGAATTAAAGGGAACATTCAACTTCTGTAAACAGGGGAATTCCTAAGGCCACTAGCAATAACAATCCCAGGACAGGTTACAGACTTAGAAAAGACAAGGAGGACCCTGAACTTTGTATTTTTTTAGGGATGACCTTCCTGATAGGAGTTCTGTACTTTGATAGAAAGCACCAGCCAAAGCAAAGCCAATTTGGAAAAGGGGGAGGATGTTGGGTATATGGGAGTCCCCTGCATTCTCTATGTGACTTTATTGGACCTAAAACTTCTTTGAAAACAAAATGAATAAAGTAAGACAATATGGAATAAATTGAAGAAAATGTCACTGTACATACAGGACAACAGATATTACAGCGATGAAATGCAAAATGTCAAAAAAGTATTATTTATATTTTAAAAATTATTTTTCATTATTTTTAATATCCTAATTTTTAATTTAATTTTATTTTAGTTTTCCTTAAAATTTTATGTATTTTATTTCTTATATTTAAACCTACAATTATTTTTTCATTTTCTTATTAATTGTATTTGGCTATTTTATTGGCTTCATTTTTGAAGAAGCTTTAGATCACAGAAGGGTTACAACAGGGGCAGGGGAGGATAACTGGTGTGGGGTGTCAGTGAGGGGGAATACCTGGGAGGAAGTTCACCTGAGCATAAATATAAGGTATATAAATGTGTCCAAATGTTCCCAGGGCATTGTCACAGTGGGTAGAAATTCACACAATAACAACGAGAATATTGAATTCCCATCCTGGAGAGCTCTGCCACATTCTCTAATGGAGCAGCAACTGTCCACTAAGTGCAGGGGCAATGATTGGTGAAGGAGGATGGTCCATTGATGGGCCTTTGATATTGAAGACTATGCTTGTGAGCCTTTGCTCTTGAAATTGAAACTTAGCTTAGTGTTGTGGGGTGTCTAAGAGTTGCCTCCTGAGATCCTCCTTGTTGCTCAAATGTGGCCTCTCTCTAAGCCAAACTCAGCACATAAATGCATTACCGTCACCCCAGCATGGGACATGACTCCTGGGGTTGAGCCTCCCTGGACCGTGGGTTTACTACCAAGCACCAAATGGCAATGCAACAAGAAAAAGACCTCGAATAAAAGGGGGAAAGGGTAAAGACAAATGAGTTTATATGGCTAAGAGACTTCAAAGTGAGTCAGGAAGTCATCCCAGAGGTAACGCTTATACACATCTCAGCGGGATCTCATGGACAGCCAAAGTGGATACTACCTCAATTAGTGGGGCTCCTGAGGGCTCTGAAGACACCCAGGTCTTATGGTCAGGGCAGATAGCTCTGGAATATGGTGCTTTGCAAGTGGGCCCTACTTTGGAGTTTGTGCTCCTGAGAATGACAAAGTTGGACTCAGTTATGGCTTGCCTACACCTGGCTAATCTGTCCCTTCTATTTAAACAATACTTGGTGCTGGAGTTCATTGGTAGGTGTATGTCCAAGAGACTTGAATCTTTGGACTGTTCAAGTGCCAGTTAGGCCCTGAGCCTCAGCAGAGTTGTAATACCAACTCTCTAATTTATTGGACTCACCAAGAACAACAACAAGGATGTGAGGATTGACAACCACCATACCAAGGAAACAAGAACGCCTACAACTGCAATCCAGAAAGTCCCAACCATCAGCTGTATGGGATTGAAGCCCACTCCCAATTAGAGGTGGAGTGGACATTGCCATCCCAGAGTCCTCAGCATTGGGGAATGAACTATGGACTAGAGTGGACTTACTGATATTCTACAATAGACTTGTGGTTCTAGCAATGGAAGAAATTACATCATTGATATAGAGGCAGTGGCCCCTGGCGGCTTTGGGGGCAGGGAGAGGGAAAAACAGTTGTAACACAGGGGCTTTTTCAGGACTTGGGAATCATCCTGAATGACATTGTAGTGACAGATTTATGTCATTATATATCTTCCCAATAGCCTGCAGAATTGTGTGAGAGAGAGTGTAAACTACAATATGAACTATGGTCCATGCTCAATGTCAATGCCCCAGGATGGGTTTATGAATTGCAATGAATGTGACATGCTAATGAAAGATGTTGCTTATGTGGCAGGGTGTGAGAGGTGTGGAGAGCAGGGTTTATAGGAATTCCTATATATATTTTTTTTTTAACATTTATGCAATCTAAATATCTTTAAAAAATAATATATATATATATATATATATTTAAAAAAAGAAAGAGGATAAAGGAGTTTATTGCTTGGATTTTCTTGCTTTTGTTAGCTTCTAATACTCAAGAGAATATCTCCCATAGTACCAGCTGGTTACAAACTTAAGAAAGAGACATACAAGGAAATAAATCTGAGAGATAAATGTTTTAAAATACACATTGTACAATAAAAGTTTCAAGACAACCAAAGAAACAGGGAATTTTGACCTATCCAAAGGAAGAGGATGAAAATCCAGAAAACATCAACAAATAATACAAGATTATGGGCATAATAGACAGACTTTAAGAAAATTATCTTTAATATTCTCTAGGATATAAAGATATAGAGAATGAAATGATGGATATCTGGGAAATAGTGAAAATGATCACTGACATAAGGGAAAATACTGAACTGGGAAAATCTTCCCCAGGGTGACACTCCTAGAAGTTTCCCTCCATGCAAAAATTGATTAAGACAGGAAGTGTATGTGGCTCAGGAAACTGGGCTCCAGCCTACCACATGGGAGGTCACTGGTCAGATACTGGTTCCTCCTAAAGAAGACAGCAAACTGGCATGATGGGCAGGCATGGTGAGCTGAAACAACAAGAGACACAAGAAGATAAAACATAGTGAGAGACCCAACAAAGCAGGGAGCAGAGATTCCCAGTGCCTCTTAAAGAAGACAGCGAGTTGACAAAATGGGCAGGGGCAGCAAGCTAATGCAACAAGATGATGCAACAACAGATGCTGGGAAGAAAAACATAATGAAAGACACAACAAAGCAGGGAGCAGAGGTGGCTCAAGTGATTAGGTTCTTCCCTTCCACATCAGAGCTCCTGAGTTCAGCTCCTGGTGCCTTCTAAAGAAACAAGAAAGATGAGTGAACACAGCAAGTGCAAATAACAAAGGGGTGGAGATAAATAAATAAATAAATTAATTAATTAATTAATTAATCTAAAAATATACACACTAAAGCAAAAAAAAACAAAAAACAACAACAACAGATTAAGGCAATTAAAGGATTATAATGAGCTCTAAAGGATGACAATCTGGAGTAAAGGCCTATTGGCTTCAAACACCCAGGAGGGGGAGGTCTGTCTCCTGGGAATAGAGGAACAACACAATTCTTGTAAAAAGGGACACTTCAAACCATTAACAAGAAAAAGCCCAGGAAAAGATAGAGGCCCAGAAATACAGGAATAGGCAGCACATGGCATTCTCTTGAGCAGATGTTCTTAGTAAGAGGGCTGAAGCTCAAGAAAATCTGTCTTATCACCAGCTGGTTACAAAACCAAGAAACAGACATCTCAGGAAAAAATCCCAGAATTAGCTTTTTAAAATATTAAAATGTAAAGTATGCAAGGAAAGAGTATAAAGACAAACAAAGAAACAGGAAATGATGGCTCATCCAAAGGAAGAAGAAACAAATTCAGGAAACTCCAATGGAGAAGAAGAGAATGTGGATACAATGAGCAAAGCCTTAAAAAATGATCATAAAATTCTCATAGAGATGAAGGAAAATACCTACATAGAACTAAATGATATCAGGAAAACAACTAATGAGCAATATGAGAGTCTTGGTAAAGAAATAAAAATTTTTAAAAAGGAACCAAAGAGAACTATTAGAGTTGAAGACCACAATAACGTAAATTAAAGATTCCTAGTAAGATTTCAAGAGCAGACTGGATTTAGCATGGCAGAAGAAAGAATCAGTGAACTGGAAGACAGGACACTGGAAACAAGTCAGGTGAGGAGCAGAAAGAAAAAGAAATGTTAAAAGTGAAAATAACGTAAGACACCACTAGGACACCATCTATTGCATCAATTTGCACATTATGAGAGTTCCAGAAAGTGAAGAAAGGTAGAAAGGGACAGTAGTAATACTCAGAGAAATAATGGCAGATAACTTCCTAAACTTAGCCAATGTCGTGAATATGCACCTCAAAGAAGCTCAGAGACTGGAAATCAATATAAACATGAAGAAAAATACACTCCATCTTATATTGATCAATCAATTGAATAGAAAGGACAAAGAGAGAGTTCTGACAGCTGCAAGAGAAAAACAAAATGTTATGTACAAAGGGGTCACAATTAGATTGATTGCTGATTTGTCATCAGAAATCATGGAGGAAAGAAGAGAGTGGGTTGAAATACTTAAAGTGCTGAAAGGAAACAACTGCCAGCCAAGAATTTTATATTCAGTAAGACTCTTTCAAAAATGAGGGAGAAATTAATACAATTCCCAGATAAACAAACACTGAGGGAGTTCAGCACCACTTGACCTGCCCTATGTGCAATAATAAAAAGAGTTCTTCAGACTGGAAGGAAAGTACACTAGACAGTGGCTCAAACCAGCATAAAGAAATTAAGGACTATGGTAAAGGAAGCCATGTGATTAATTATAAATGCCAGTATTATTGTAGTGTATTTTTGGTATGTAATTCCACTTATTCCATCATACAGGTGTTAAAATGCAAATGTGTAAAAAAGTAGTGATAAACTTATGTTTTTGGAAATATAGTGTACAAAGATATAACTGGTAAAAATTATAAGAAATGGTGGTGACACAGAAGGGTACAGGAAAAGTATATGTGCATACCACTGAAGTTAAGTTGTAATCAAACCAATATGATTGCTATATATATAGGATGTTAAATTTTAACCCTATTGTAACCACAAGGAACATCGATGAAAAATGTATTGAGTCAGAAAATAGAAGGTGCTCAGTATGGTACAACACAAAAAATTAAAAATATATGACAGTAACTTAAATGGAAGTGAGGGATACTCACCTTAAAATCAAAGATGCAAGTAGATTGATGGTGAAAGAATGCAAAAAATATACCATGCAAATAGTAACCAAGAGAGAGCAGGTGTGCCTACATAAATATCAGATAATATATACTTTAAGTAAAAAAACAGTTACAAAAGATAGGGATGGTCTTAATATACTGATAAAGGGGACAATTCAACAGGATGATGTAACAATTATAAATATATATGTACCTAGCATCAGAGTCTCAAAATATATGAAGCAAATACTGACAGATTTGAAGGGAGAAATTGACAGTTCTACATTAATAGTAAGAATTTTTTAATAGAACACTATCAATAATCAATAGAACATTTAGCCATAAGATCAATAAGGAAGTACAGGATATGAATGATACTTTAAACCAACAATTACTGACAGGCATTTGTAGAAAACCGCACTGAACAAAAACAGAATACACATTGTTCTCAAAAGTACGTAGCACATTCTCCAGGATTGACCATATATTGGGTTACAAAACAAGTCGCAATACATTAAAAAATATGGAAAATAACACAATGTCTACTCTCTGACCACAAAAGAATGAAGCTAGAAATCAACAACAGAGGGATAAATGGAAAATTTCATGAAAATATGGAAATTAAACAATATACACTTAAGTAACCCATGAGTTAAAAGTGAAATAAGAAGTGAAATTAAGAAATTTCTTGAGGCAAATGAAAATGAAAATACAGCATAATATACTTATGGGATGCAGCAAAGACAGTGCTGACAGGGAAATTTATAGCTCTAAATGCTCACACTAAATGAGAAGACTTCAATTCAGAGGCTTAACCTTAAAAATAGAAGATCTAGAAAAGAAAAGAAATCAAACACAGAGAGAACAAAACAAAGTAAGAAACATTAAAGAAAAACTAAATGCAATAGAGAAAAAAATAATAGAGATACTCAACAAAACCAAAAGTTGGTTCTTTGAAAAGCTCATTAAAATTCACAAAATTCAGCTACACAGAAAAAGAAAAAAATAGAGAAGACACAAATATATATAATCAGAATTGAAAAGGGGGATATTACTACAGATCCCACTGAAAGAGAAAGGACTATAATTGGGATGCCATGACCGACTCTGTGCCAAGAAATGACAAAATGTAGATGAAGAGAACAAATTCTTAGAAACTCACAAACTACCTACACCAATTCAAGAAGAAATAGAAGGTCTCAGAAAACCAGTAACTGTGAAGAGATTGAATAAGTAATCAAAAATATCCCAACAAAGTAAAGGCCATGTTCAGATGACTTTAGAGGGAGAATTTTACCAAAATTTCCAAGAATTGACATCAACCCTGCACAAATTCTCCAAAAAAGTAAAGAAGATGGAATACTAGTTTATTCTATGAGAACAACATCACCTTCATAAAGCCAGATAAAGAAAGCACCAAAAATTATAGACCAATATCTCTTACAAATATTGATACAAAAATCCTTAACAAAATATTAGCTAACTGAATTCAACAATTAAAAGGATTATACACCATGAGCATGTGATATTTATCCAGGATTGAAAGGGTGGTTCAATTTAAGAAAATCTATTACTCTAATATAGCACAGAATGAAAGGGTAAAAAAACATGATCATCTCAGTTGATCCAGAAAAGGCATTTGACAACATCCAGAACGTCTTCTTGATACAAAATCACTTAGAATGGAGGGACAAGATGGTGGTGACTCCAGGAGTCAGCTCATCCTACAGGGCAGTTAGTAATCAACCAGAGCTATCTAAAGCACCTGTTTGGGTGGCCAAGCTCAGAAGAGCATCCTGCAACATCCTTGAAGTAATAAAATGATGAGACTGCCCATCTGCAGTGAAGTTGCATTAGTAGAGCACACCATGCCCCAGGGGCCCATGCCTATCTTCCACTGGCAGCTCAAGCCACCTTGGGAGCTATTCCGTGGCTGGAGTTGGAAACTCCAATTCCAAAAAAAAAAATGGAGGAGGAAGAGGCAGTTGGCCACCGACTTAAGCTACTGATTAGTAAATTTGGCTGGCTAAGTATAATCCTAAAACAACTAAAGTTTGAACCTGTCCAATTCCGAAAAGGCTGGTAGCCACCATTTTAACTCTGCCTGTGGCTTGAGGGGAAGCAGGGCTGAGTGAAAATTACAGTGACAGTTAGAGACAGTCTGCTTTTGACACAGATGGAACTTCAGCCCTAGCTTATGCTCCAGCCCCAACCTTGGCAGGGAGGAAGCTGGTGCGACCTGTACCAGTCTTTCCAGAAAACTGCAGGCACTTTTGTCCACCACAGACTGAATATTTGGGCAGCTGAGTCTCCATCCCTACACCCAAAAGCATAGGAGAGGAGCTGTTTCTTCGGTCTCTCTGGGCTACTGCAAAAAAACACAAAAACTGGTTTGTTGAGCACCTTCTATTCCATCTCCACTCTTCCACACCCATAGGATAGGAGAGGACTGGTATTTCTTCAGCTTCTTTGGGCAATGGCAAGAACTTTTGGCCTGCATGGATTGGGCTGTTGGACACTTGTAGTTCCATCCCCATCCCCTAACGGGTAGACAGGACAGTACTCCCTCATCTTCTCAGGGCAACTGCAGACACAGTCAGCACACATGGATCAGCTTTTTGGGCACTTCAGAAGGTCTATCCCCTCCACTGGCAGGGGAGGAGGGGGGCTGGTGTTGCATCAGTCTACCAGGAAAACTGCAGTCATTTTGGACCCATATGGCATAGATTATTGCCCACACCTATAGTTCCATTCTTGCCCCAGGCAGGGGAGTAAGGTGTGTGAAGCTACATCAATCTCTCCAGACAACTAGAGATGGTCTTCACCTGCATGACTTGGATTATTACACATAGATGCAGCTCTGACCCTACCCCTGGCAGGGAAGGGAGGTGGAGAAGATTCATTGGTCATGACAACATGGGCAACATCAGCCTCCACAGCTTACAGCAACAACTACATCCTTGGCTCCTAATATACAAGTAGCAAGAGGGAAAGGGCAAGAAAGCCTTAAGGTAAAGAGAGAAACTGCACCCAGAATAAATACATCTAGTAAGCCAGATGCAAAGACACCAACACAAAATTATATCCACAGCAAGAAACAGGAATATACAGCCCAGTCAAAACAGCAAGATAAGCCTCCAGTTGACATAAATGAGCTGAGGCAACTAATCATAGATATTCAAACAAATTTCCTTAATAAATTCAATAAGATAGATAAAGAAGTTTAAAGATATTAGGAAGACACTGGGTGAGCACAAAGAATAATTTGAAAGCATACATAGAAAAAATAACAAAACTTATGGAAATAAAAGGCAAAATAAATTAAATTAAAAATACATTAGAGGCATATATCAGCAGATTTGTGGAGGCAGAAGAAAGGATCAGGCTTGAAGACATGGCCTCTGAAAGCAAACATACAAAAGATGGATGAAGAAAAGAATGGAAAAAATTGAACAGGGTCTCATGGAACTAAATGATGACAAGAGACATGCAAACATGTATGCAAACATATATGTCAATGAGAAGAAAAGGGAAAATGGGCAGAAGAAATATTTGAAGAAATAATGGAAGAAAATTTCCCGACCCTATTGAAGTAGATAGATATATGTGTCCATGAAGCACAGCCTACTTCCATCCAAATAAATCCAAATAGACCAACTCCAAGAAACATACTAAGAATGCCAAATGCCAAAGACAAAGAGAAAATTCTGAGAGGAGCAAAAGAAAAGTGATGCATCACATATCGGGGACACCCAATAAGACTAAGTGCAAATTTCTCATAAGAAACCATGGAGGCAAGAAAGCTGTGGTATGATATGTTTAAGATAATGCAACAGAAAAACTGCCAGCCAAGAATCTTATATCCAGCAATATTGTCTTTCAAAAAGGAGGGCAAGTTTAGAATATTCACAGATAAACAGAAATGGAGAGAGTGTGTAAACAAGATGTTAGTGGATTAAACTCCCAAATCAAAAGATGCAGACCAGTGGAAAGGATAAGAAAATATGATATGGCTTCCTAAATGGATGTGGCTCAAGCAACTGGGCTCCCATCTACCATATAGGAGGTCCAGGATTCGATTCCCAGAGCCTCCTGGTGAAAGGCAAGCTGGCCTGCGTGGCAAGCTGATGCAGCAAGAAGACACAACAAAAAGAAACACAGATGAGAGACAATAAGAGATGCAGCCAACCAGGGAGCTGAGGCGGTACAAGAAATTGTGCTCCTCTCTCCCACTCAGAAAGGTCCCAGGATCGGTTCCCAGTGCCACCTAAAGAGAAGACAAGCAGACATAGAAGAACAAACAGAAAGCAGACAGCAAGCATAGAAATGGGGGGGGGGTAAGTAAATAAAATTATTCTTTAAAAAAAAAAAAGAAAATATGAGCCATCAATATGCTGTCTACAAGAGACTCACCATAGATCCAAGAATATCAATAGATTGAAAGTGAAAGGCTGAAAAAAGATATTCCACCCAAGTAGTAACCAGACAAAAGTAGCTTCAGTTGCTAAACTTATATTGAATGAAATAGGCTTTAATAGTAAAACTCTTATTAGAGACAAGGAAAATGTTATATATTAATAAAAGTGGCAATTCATTAGGAATAAATAAAAATCATAAATTTATATGCACCTAACCAGGGTGCCCAAGGATATATTAAACAAAATACTGGCAAAACCGAAGGGAGAAATAGATATCTCTACAATAGTAGTTGGAGACTCTTAGCTGGACTGACAAAGAGAAACAGAGAGAAGATGCAAATAAATAATATTAAAAAAAATGAAAATAAGTGTATTACTACAAACCCCATAGAAATAAAAGAGATCATAAGAGGATACTATGAACAAATGCATGCCAAGAGACTATACAATGTAGATGAAAGGGAAACATTCCTAAAATATATGAACAACCTACAATGATCCTAGAAGAAATAGAAGAATCCAACAAACCAGTCACAAGTAAAGAGATTGAAACAGTCATCAAACAATTCCCCAAAATGAAAAGCCCAGGACCAGATGGTTTCACAGGTGATTTCTACCAAACATTCAAAGAAGATTTCATACTAATCTTACCCAAGTTCTTCCAAAAAATTGAACAAGAAGACAGGTTGCCAAACTCATTCTATGAAGCTAATATTGCCCTTATACCAAAGCCAGGTAAAGATATTATGACAAAAGAAAATTACCGATCAATACCCTAATGAATACGCATGCAAAAATTGTCAACAAAATACTTACTAATCTAATCCCACAACAGTTTAAAGAATTACTCATCATGAAGAAGTGGGTTTTATACCAGGCATGCAAGGGTGATTCAATAAAAGAAAATCAATCAGCATAATACACCACATTAATAAATTAGAAAAACCACACGATCTTATCAATTGATGCAGAAGAGGTATCTGACAACATACTTCATCTTTTCTTGATAAAAATACTACATAAGATAGGAACTAAAGGAAACTTTCTCACATGATAAAGGCCATATATTAAAAACCTATAGCTAACATTGTACCCAAAGGTGAGAGACGGAAAGCTTTCACATTGAGATTGGGAACAAGATAAGAATACTCACTGCCACCACTGTTTTTCAATATAGTGCTAGAGGTTCTAGGCAGAGAAATCCGGTCAGAAAAAGAAACAAAAGGCACACAAATGGGAAAGGAAGAAATAAAACTTTTACTATTCACAAATGATATGATCTTATACCTAGAAAGTCTCGAGAAATCTACAACAAAGCTGCTAGAGTTAATAAATGATTTCAGTAGATAGTCAGGATAAATGATAAATGTGCAAAAGTCAGTGGTGTTTCTATATACTAGTAATGTGCAAGCTGAAAAGGAAGTCAGGAAAAAATTCCATTTACAATAGGGACTAAAAAATCAAATACATAGGAATAAATTTAACCAAGCATATAAAGCCCTTGTATTCAGACCAATACAGTGCTTTGCTAAAAGAAATTTTTTTTTTATTTATTTTTATTTTTTTTAATTATGGGTAAAAATCAAAATTCTCACAATACATACAAACATTTGCAAAATGATATATAAATATATATGCATATATGTGTATTTGCTTACAAAAATGTTATTTATATATATATATATATATATACATATATTTTAAGAGGTGCTTAGATTACCTAAAATATTACACGGAACCCACTGGGATTCCCATGTTGCCCACCTCCCACAATTTTAAAAGACCTAAATACTTGGAAGAACACTCCATGCACATGAATTGGAAAAACAAATATCATTAAGATACCAATTCTACCCAAACTGATATAGAGATTCAATACAATCCCGCTAAAAATTTCACCAGCATTTTTTTATGAAATCAATTTTATTGATACATAATAATAAAACATAAATATATACAAATTGTAAAATACATGCGTATTCTATGTAATCACATATTTGTCTATTAATCATTTGAATCATTCTCAGAGCACTTTCATTATTACAATAATAATAAACAAAAAACAAACAAAACTCATGTCCTCTCTTAACCTCTCTATGCTTCACCTGCCATATATAGCTGCTATTCTTTTTTCTTCTCTCTAATATTTTTGTATTTATATTTTGTAAAAACAGTCTCATACATGTAACATCACCCATATTCATGTTTTACATGAGATTTTACTATCTTATACAGACCATGTTAGAGTTTTTATCTTTCCTTCTAGTAATATAATGGCCTTAGACTTTCCCTTTCAACCACTGTCATACACATAATAGCTCTGTTAGTTGCAAACACCATAATATGCTTTCACCATTTCTATTCTTTTCCAAAGATTTACAAACAACCTTTTTACCAACGCTGCATAGATTAACCATTAGTTTTCCACCCTTTACCCCCTTTCTGTTTTCTGGTAACCTATATTCTAATTATTATTTCTATGAGTTTACACAACATATTTAGTTCATAATAGCACAATAGTACAGTATTTGTCCTTTTGTGTCTGGCTTGCTTCACTCAGCATAATGTCTTCCAGGTTCATCCATGTTGTCATATTCTTCATGAGTTAATTTCTTCTTAACAATGCATAATATTACATCATATGTATACACCATAATTTGTTTATCCAATCATAAGTTGATGGACACCAGGGTTGTTTCCAACTTTTGGTGATCATGAATAATGTCACTGTGAACATCAATATACAAATGTCTGTTCTTTTCTCTGCTCTCACTTCCTCCCACCAGCATTTTTTAAACA
The DNA here is from genome assembly GCA_026826555.1 of Tolypeutes matacus. NCBI lineage: Eukaryota > Metazoa > Chordata > Mammalia > Cingulata > Chlamyphoridae > Tolypeutes > Tolypeutes matacus. Next base: position 1,752,908 of record JAKSZT010054495.1, on the reverse strand, counting down.
AATGGAAAACACAATTATAAAATTTATTTGGGAAGGTAAGGGGCCCTGAATAGCCAGAAACATATTTAAAAGGATACAAGAAGTTGGAGGATTTTCACTTCCAGACTTTAAATCATATTATGTAACTACAGTGGTAAAAACAGCATGGTATTGATGACTATGCTTGTGAGCCTTTGCTCTTGAAATTGAAACTTAGTCTAGTGTTGTGGTATGCCTAAGAGCTGCCGCCTGAAATCCTCCTTGTTCCTCAGATGTGGACTTTTTCTAAGCCAAACTCAGTATATAAATGCATGACCTTCCACCCCAGTATGGGATATGACTCTCGGGTATAAGCTTCCCTGGCACCGTGGGATTACTACCAAGCACTAACTAGCAATGCACCTGGAAAAAGACGTTGAGTAAAAGGGGGGAAAGGTAAAGACAAATTAGTTTATATGGCTAAGAGACTTCAAAGTGAGTTGGGAGGTCATCCCAGAGGTAATGCTTATAAATATCTCAGCAAGATCTTTAGACTGCCAAAGTGGATATTATCTCAAATAGTGGGCCTCCTAGGGTTCTGGAGACACTCAGTTCCTATGGTCAGGGCAGATAGCTCCAGAGTTTGGTGTATTGCAAGTGGGCCCTTCTTTGGAGTTTGTGCTCCTGAGAGTGACAGAATTGGACTCAGTTATGGCTTCCCTACAAATACCTCATCTGTCCCTTCTATTTGAAACTATACTTGGTGTTGGAGTTGGTAGGTGTACATCCAAGAGACTTGAATCTTTGGGCTGTTCATGTGCCAGCTGGGCCCTGAGTCTCAGCGGAGTTTCAACACCTATACTCCAGTTCACTGGACTCACCCAAGACAACGAACAAGGAGGTTAGGAGTGAAAACCACAATACCAAGTAAACGAGAGGGCTGAAACTGCAAACAAGATACTCCCACCTATTGGCTGTACGGGATTGAAACCCCCTCTCAATTAGAGGTGGAGTGGGCTTCACCATCCCAGAAGCCTCAGGATTGGGGAATGAACTATGGACTAGTGTGGACTTACTGGTATTCTACAATAGACCTGTTGTTCTAGCAATGGAAGAAATTACAACATTGATGTGGAGGCAGTGGACACTGGAGGCTCTGGGGGCAGGGGGAGGGAATGACAGGTATAATGCGGGGGCTTTTTCAGGACTTGGGAATCATCCTGAATGGCATTGCAATGACAGATATAGGACATTATATATCTTCCCATAGCCTGCAGAATTGTGTGGGAGAGAGTGTAAACTATAATGTGAACTATGGTCCATGCTCAATGGCAATGCCCCAGGATAAATGGTGCTGGGAGAATTCAGTAACCATAGCCAAAAGAAAGAGGACTCCTGTCACACAGATTATACAAAAATTAATTCGATATGGATCAAAGGCCTAATTATAAAAGGAAGAATTATAATGTAATGAGAAGAAAATGTAGGAAAATATCTTCAATACCTGGTGGTAAGTAGTGCATTCCTAAGCCTTACACTGAAAGCATGAGCAATGAAAGAAAACATGGATAAATGGGACCTCCTCAAACTTAAACACTTCTGTGATTCAAAGGACTTCATCAAGAAGGTGAAAAGGCAGTTCACTCACTGGTAGAAAATATTTGGAAACCACATATCTGATAAGGGTTTGATTTACATTCTATATAAAGAGATTACACAACTTAACAATTAAAGAACAAGCAATAAAATGCTTTTTTAAAAATGGGCAAAAGACTAGTAATTTCTCCAAAAAGGAAATACAAATGGTCAAAAAGAACATGAAAAAAAGTTCAATATCACTAGCTATTAGAGAAATACAAATCAAAATGACAATGAGATATCACCTCACAACACATAGAACAGCCATCATTTTAAAAGAAGAAAACAATAAGTGCTATAAAGGATGTAGAGAAATAGGAATACTCCTTTACTGTTGGTGGGATTGTAAAATGGTGCATCCTCTGTGGAAGACAGTTTGGCGGTTCCTCAGGAAGCTAAATATAAAGTTGCCATATGATCCATCAATTCCTTTACTAGGAATATATCCAGAAGAACTAAAATCTGTGACACAAACAGACATCTGCACACCGATGTTCACAGTGGCGTTGTTCACAATTGCCAAAAGATGGAAACAACCCGATTGCCCATCAACAAATGAATGGATTATGAAAATGTGGTATATACATACACTGATATACTATGCTGCAGTGAAAAGAAATGAATTAGGGACAAATATGATAATGTGGATGAATCTTGGAGATATTTTACAAGTGAAATAAACCAGACACAAAAGGACAAATATTGTATGGTCTCATTAATATCCACTAAATAAGAAGAATAAACACATGGAGTAAAAACCTAGAGTGTAGCTTAATAGGAAATAAGAGTATGGCTGTGACAGAGTACTGATATTTATGTATATAGAAGTTTAAATTAACTTGACTGTAAAAGTGTGGAAATTACAACATTGATGTGGAGCCAGTTGCCACCGGAGGCTCTGGGGGCAAGGAGAGGGAAAAACAGTTATAATACGGGGGCTTTTCTGGGACTTGGTAATCGTCCTGAATGGCATTGCACTGACAGATATAGGGTATTTTATATTATCACATAACATGCAGAACTGTGTGGGAGAGAGTGTAGACTACAATGTGAACTATGGTCTACACTTAATGGCAAAGCCTCAGAATGAGTTTATCAATTGCAATGAATGTGCCACACTAATGAAGGATGTTTATGTGGAAAGGTGTGGGAGATGTGGGGAGTTGGGCATACGGGAATCCCTATAGTTTTTGTGTAACATTTATATAATCTAAGTATCTTTTAAAAAAAAATTATAAAAAAAGTGTGGAAATGTATAGAAATGATAGTAACACATCATAATGAGTAGCTGCTGGTTTAAAAATGGAATTGTGGCTGAAAAGAGTAGTCTAGGTATATGAATGTCAATTGAACAAAAGCTAGAGTTTACTCTAGGGATTGAATAACACAGTGAACCATGATGTGGATTAGATTTGTGGTTAATAGTACAAATGCAGAATTGTTCTTTTGTGAAATAGAACGGATGTACATCACTATTGCAGTGTGGCGGAAATATGACGAAGCATGGGAAAATGCAATTAATGTAATTTATGGACTATAGTTAACAGTAATACTGTAATATTTTTTCATCAATGCCAAAGATGCCCTGTGTCAACAATAAGGGGGTATGGAAAAAATATGCCAAATGTATACTATGGACCATAGTTAGTGGTAATAGTCTGTCTCATAATCTGTAACAAGTGTTCCACAATTGTGTGGTGTGTTGGTGAAGGGTTGTTATTTGAGAATTTTACACATGTGCCTGATTGTTTTGTAAGTTACCAACTTCTGTAATAAAATATATATTAAAACAAACAAAAACTACTTAGAAAACTAGGACTAGATGGAAACTTCCTGAACATAATGAAAAGAAGCTGTGAAAAACCCACAGCTAACATATAGTCAATGATAAAACACTGATAGCTTTCCTTCCAAGATCAAGAACTAAGACAAGGATGTCCACTGTCACCAATTTCATTCAACATTATACTGGAAGTTTTAACCAGAGCTATTAGGGTAGGAAAAGAAATAAAATGCACTTAAGTTGGAAAATAAGAAGTAAAACTTCCCTTATTTTCAGATGACACGATACTACATAGAAAATATCCTCAAAAATCCAGAACAAAGGTTAGAGCTAATTATCAAATTCAGCAACTTGCAGGGTACAAGATAAATACCACAAAACCAGAAGTGTTTCTATACGCTAGTAATGAACAATCAGACCAAGAAATCAACTAAAACATTCCATTTATAGTAGGAGCTAAAAGAATAAAATATCTGTAAATAAATCTAACCAAGAATGTAAAGGACTGTACAAAGAATACTACAAAACTTCATGAAAAGAAATCAAAGAACACTTAATAAATTGAAGGACATTCCGTGTTCTTGTAATGGAAGAATAAATATTGTTATGATGTCAATTATACCAAAAAAGTGTTCACATTCCACAAAATCTCAATAAAAATTCCAACAACCTTCTTTACAGAAATGGATAAAGCCAAACATTAAATTTTGTATTTTGTTTTATTATAATATTTTTTTTATATCTTAAAAGGTACTTAGATTACATAAATGTTGCAAAAAATATATAGGGATTCTCATATGTCCCACTCCCCACACCTCCCTCACGTTCCCACATAAACATCCTTCATTAGTGTGGCACCTTCACTGCAATTGATAAACGCATCCTGGGGCTTTGCCATTATGCATAGACCATAATTCACTTTGTAGTCTATACTCTCTCCCATAGTGTTTTGCATGGTATATGATGATATAAAATGGCCCCAAACATTAAATTTATATTGAATGGTAAGTGGCTCCAACTAGCCTAAGCCATCTTGCAAAAGAAGAATGAATTTATAGGACTCACATTTCTCAATCTTAAAACTTATTACAAAGCCACAGCAATCAAAACAGCATGGTACTGGCACAAGGATAGGTATATAGAACAATGGATTTCAACTGAGAGTTCAGAAATAAAGTCACATTTACAGCCAACTGATCTTTGACATGGTAGCAAAGACCATTCAATTGAGAAATAAAATTTTTTCTAAAAATTATACTGGGAAAACTGGATTTCCATTTACAAAAGAGTGAAGGTGGACCCCTACCTTATACCATATACAAAAATTAACTCAAAATGGATCAAATACCTAACTATATGAGCCAGAACTATCAAACACCTGGAATAAAATATAGGGAAACTTCTTCAGGCACTTGTGTTAGACAATAGTTTCTTAGACTTTACACCCAAAGCACAAGAAACAAAAGAAAAAATAGATCAATGGATGAGGATCAAAATTAAAAACTTTTCTGCACCAAAGGACTAACTTATGAAAGCAAAACAACATACACAATGGGATAAAATAATTGGAAACCATATATTAGAAAACACATATCTGATAATGGTTTACTATCCAGAATATATAAAGAAAAGTGAACTGTGGTCTATGGTTGGTGGCAAGGCCCCAGGATGTGTAAGTCCATTGAGGGTGGTGGGCCATACTTGTGGGAGATGTTTGTGTGGGATGTGGTGGGAGGTGTGGGAGGTGGGCAACATGGGAATCCCAGTGGGTTCCGTGTAATATTTTGGGTATCTAAGCACCTTTTAAAATATATTTATATATATACATAAATAACATTTTTGTAAGCAAATGCACATATATGCATATATATTTATATATCATTTTGCAAATGTTGGTATGCATTGTGAAAATTTTTGTTTTTACCCACAATAAAAAAAAAAAAGCATATCAGAAGATGCTCAACATTATTAGTCCTTAGGGAAATGGAAATCAAATCCACAATGAGATACCATTTCACACCGAGTAGAATGGAAGTGATTTTTTTTTAAATGAAAATTTTCAAATGTTGAAGAGGATGTGGATAATTAAGAACACTCATTCTTTGTTGGGTGGGAATGAAAAGTGGTGCATCCACTGTGGAAGTTAGCTTAGTTGTTCCTCAGCAATTTAAGTATAAAAATACCATATGACCCAGCAATCCACTTCAAAGTTTATATTCAAAAGAATTGAAAGTAGGGCCTTTATATATATTTGCACACCAATATTCATAATGGTATTATTCACAATTGTCAACATACAGAAGCAACCCAATAAATGGATAAACAAATTGTGACATATACACCCAATGAAATATTAATCAACCCTAAAAAGGAATGCCGTTCTAATACATGGCACAACATGGATGGACTTTACAGACATCATGTTGAATGAAATAAACTTTACCAAAAGGACAAATATTTTATCTTCTCATCAAGATCATAGAGTCAGAATCTAAAATAAAGATTACCATGGGCCAGGTTGGGAGTGAGGACTATGCACTTAAGTGTTAAAATGTACATAATTTCTATTTGGGTTGATGGAAACTTGTGATAATTGATGGTGGTGATGGTAGCACAACATTGTGAAAGTACTTAACAACACTAAGTTCTATTTCTGGATGTGGTCAAAAGGAGAAATTTTAGGTTGTATATATGTTACTAGAATGCAAATAAAAAAATCCCTCAAACTGCACGATACACACAGTGAATCCTAAGTTAAAATATGGATTATAGTTAATAATAAAATTATAAAAATATGTTTTCATGAGTTGTGACAAATATACCAAACCAATGCAAAGCATTAAGAATAGGGTGTTTAGGAACCAATGTGGCTCAGTGGTTGAGTACAGGCTTCCCACATATGAGATCCTGGGTTCAATCTAAAAAAATTATAGGGTGTTATATGAGAATCCTGTGTTTTATGAATGACTTTTCTGTAAAAACCAACTTCTCTAATTAAGAAATTGAAAATTAAAATAAAAATACCAAAAAAGAGAAAATAACTTTTCTGAAAAATTTGCTTAGATGTCATAAAGATTTTGAAAGAGATTAGTATGGAAAAAAATGCTCTCACCACAGGGGGTTGATCTGAGCATTGATTGATACTTGTAATGTGCTTTGAAGTCCTGGGATAAAATGCACAAGACTTTAATATCATTTTTACTTCTGTTTTGTCATAATTGTTTATTTAATTTTTTTGGATTAGATACTGAAGGTAACAGTTTGTGGAAAGTATTGAAGAAGATTGCCAGATAAATGTTAAATTGTTTTTATTTTTTAAATTCACTGAATATCAACTTTGCCTTTAGGGTAGATTTTGCTTCTTGTGGAAGACAAGATGGCTCTGTGTGAATCAAAGTAACAATTACAGCCCTTGGGAATTCTGGGAGGAAACCCAACATGGGTGTTTATTCTATAAATTTCCCATTGATCTCAGGATCCACCCCATGATTGGGAACTAGCATAGTATTTTACAATCTCTATATATACTATTGGCAAAAAGATGATGCACTTCAGGCAATCACTGTTCCAGAAGTGTTGTCTTTTTATCCCCTTCTTGCTGCTAACAATAGGTAGGGGGCAGCATTATGGGTGAGAGTGTGAGCCTTAAACAAACCTGAACTTGATTCCCTGATGTACCACTTACCAGTTGTGTGTGACCTTGGGCAATTAATTAAGCTGCTTTTGACTCAATTTCTTTTTTTTTTTTTTTAAAGATTTTATTTATTTATTCATTTATCCCCCCCTTGCTGCTTGTGCTCGCTGGGTCAGCTAACCACACCGTGCAGGCGGGCTTGCCTTCACCAGGAGGCCCCGGGAACCGAACCCGGGGCCTCCCATATGGTAAACGGGAGCCCTACTGATTGAGCCACAGCTGCTTCCCTTGACTCAATTTCATTATCTATACAATCGGGTTGAAAAAGCAGTATATATCTCCTAAAGTTATTGTGAGGATTAAGTGAGAGTATTCATGCATATTGGTTAGCAAAATGTCTGGAAGGCATTAAGTGCTCCATCAATGATATTTCTTATTGTTAGACATAAGCATATGTCTAACAATAAGAATATGGAAGCTAACCTTTCAGCACAGAAATCCCCCTATATTTGAGGGAGAAACTTCTACAAAGTTCTGTGAAGTGTTTGCACTTGTGTTAGTTCTATGAAAGCTCTGGCATCAGTTTCCTTCTCTGTAAAATACAGATAATACTTGAAATCATTTCACAGTTTTGTTGTGAAAATCAAATGGTTAATATATGTAAATTTCTCAGAACACTGGTGGGAAAATTGTAAGAATATAATTGGTAGCTACTCTTCAGACAAGATTTGAAAAAGTTCAAAGAAAACAAAACAAAAATTCTTTCAACATTTACACAGGGAATTATTTTATTTCTTGGCCATTCATACTCACTCTCTTCCTAAATCCTTCCACTTTTTTTCATCAAACATCTCATATCACCTGTTATCCCTTGTTATCCTCAATTTTCATGGTCTTCTTCTCAGTGCCAGGCTAGTTTAATTCATGCCACTTTTCTATCATGGTGTTGCTCATCTCCAGTCCAATATATGTGCGTTGTTAATCCAGTGGGTGATATACCAAAAGGTATTTACCAGTCAGTGGATTAAGTCCAGTCCTTATTAGAACCTTCAAAGCATTCCATCTGTCTTTTGGTTGGAAATTCAATTCATTAGTGTTCAATGTTATTACTGTGAAGGCATTATATATTTTATTTATTTTATTCTTGGGCTTTAGGTTGTCATATCTTACTACTGTCTGTCTTTTTTTTTTTACCCTTTTAGTTACTTTACTACTGTTTTAATTTCTTCAGTCTTCTTCAAGTAATTCAACCTTTTCTTTTCCTTTCAGGGTGCAAAACTTCCTATCGTATCTCTTGTAAATCCAGTCTTTGGTAACATACTCACTGTTTTGTTTGTGAATACTTTTAATTTACCCTCATTTTTGAAGTAAATAATTCTTAGCTGGCTATTTTTCTCTTTCAATACCTTTAATACATCATACCACTACCTTTTCACCTCTGTGCTTTCTGATGAGAACTTGGCATTTAGTTTTTTTAGTGTATGTGAGCTTTTTGCTTTCAAAATCTTCTCTTTATCTTTGGTATTTTTCATTCTAAATGGTAAGTAATTCAGTAGGTCTATATGGACTTATGCTGTTTCAAGTGCTTAATCCTTCTTTGATATTGCTGTATATATGCCTTTCAAAAAGTTTCAAAATTTTTGGTCATCATTACCTCAAATATTTTTTCTGCCCACTTTCCATTCTCTTATACTTCTGGGAAACTTATAACACATATGTTCATGCATTTTTCATTTTCATTACATTTTCTTAGACCCTGTTCCACTTTTTCCAATCCTTTCTCTTTCTATTCTACTTTCTTTTCAAGTTGAGACATTCTGTCCTCGATTTCACTAATTCTGTCCTCCATCAATTCAAATCAGCTATTATATGCATTTACTGTATTTTTAATCTCACCCATTTTGTCTTTCATAACCATATGCTCTATTAATTTCTGTGCAGGCTTTTATTTTTTTCTTTATGCATACCCAATGTATTCTTTTTTTTTATTTTTTTTATTTTTTTTTATTTTTTATTTTTTTTTTATTATGGGTAAAAATCAAAATTCTCACAATACATACAAACATTTGTAAAATGATATATAAATATATATGCATATATGTGTATTTGCTTACAAAAATGTTATTTTTATATATATATATACATATATTTTAAGAGGTGCTTAGATTACCTAAAATATTATACGGAACCCACTGGGATTCCCATGTTGCCCACCTCCCACACCTCCCACCACATCCAACACAAACATCTCCCATAGCGTGGCCCACCAACCTCAATGAACTTACACATCCTGGAGCCTTGCCACCAACCATAGACCACAGTTCACACTGTAGACCACACTCTCTCCCACTCAGTTCTGAGTGGTGTGTGCTGATTTAAAATGGCCTACATCCATTGCCACAACAGTACTCAGGACAACCTCCAACTCCCAAAAAAGCCCCTGTATTTCAACTGCTCATCCCCTCCCTACCCAAAACACTGTCAAGTGGCCACTGGCTCCACCTCATTGTTATAATTTCTTGCATTGCAAGAATCACCATATGTGAGCAAGAGAATACCATCAAGTCCACTCTAGTCCATAGTTCTTCCCCCAATCCAGAGGCGACTGGGATGGTGATGTCCACTCCAACTCCAAGTGAGAGAGGGCTTATATCCCATGGTTATGGTGGGTGGGATGATCCTGCCTGCAGATGCAGGCCCTCTCCATTCCCTGGGATGGCCATTTCCCATCGTTGTCTCCTCACCAGGTGACTTGGATGAGTCCATTGAGCTGTAGGGTAGGAGTTGCAGCTCCACCTAGATTTCATGCACACCTGGCACATAGGTAGGTGGGAGGCTCCAGTCTCTGGAAGTATACCTAAGAAGCTCCAGCATCACATGTAGGTTTGAATAGAAGGGACTGGTGAACCATATGCAGGGAGGACTTATTTGAGTCTAATTCTGTCACTCTCAGGAGCACAGATTACAAAATAGAACCCACTGATAAGGCATCAGTCTCTGGGGCTATCCCCCCTTATATAAGACCAGGGTGTCTCCGGAGCTCTCAGGAACCCCACTGAGTGGGGTGATAGGCACTTAGATGTTCTATGAGCTCCTACTGAGGTGTGCATAAGAGTTACCTCTGGGATGACCTCCCGACTCTCTTTGAAGTCTCTTAGCCACTTGAACTCATTTGTCTTTACCGTTTCCCCCTTTTATTCAAGGTCTTTTTCCAGTTGTGTTGCCAGTTGGCACTTTGGTAACCACTATCTTTACATCAATGTTGCAAGTTCTTCCATTACTAAAGTAATAGTGAGTTTATTTTGGTCTGTGGTACCATTTTCCCCTTATATTTGTCCATTCCTCAATTTTGAGGCTTTTGAGATTATGTTACCCACTCTGCTTCAGATTGGGAGGGGGAATTAGATCTTAAGGGGAAGATGGAAAAAAAAGCTGTTTTGCATGCAGTTGTAGATGCTCTTTTTTTTTTTTTTTTTTTTAAGATGGAAGTGCCCATTATCAACATTTTGATAGTTGTCTTGTGTGAGTCTGATGAACTGGAGAGTACGTTTTGGCTGAGATTCAGGGCTCAACCTGTTTATGAACAGAATGAAGTTTTAAGTCTCCTGGACATATATTAATTGGTATAGTGTTAGTTATAGGTTCAAATAAAAGGGGTAGAAGAATTATGAGTATGTGTTTTATAAATGAGGCTAACTTTGTTATATTGGGGAAAGAGGTTATCATATATTCCAGGATGAGGCCCCCAATGGGGTGCTGGTTTCATGAGGCTGTGCCTTGTCTATGGTGTCTGGATGTCTCTAGAGCCCTCAGAAGCGCCCCTGTTTGAGGTTTCTTTTATTGTGGCAGTTAGTGAGATCTGTCTGAGACGTGTATAAGCATAACCTCTGAAATGACTTTTTTTTTTTATTTTATTATTATTTTTTTTATTATGGGTAAAAATCAAAATTCTCACAATACATACAAACATTTGCAAAATGATATATAAATATATATGCATATATGCGTATTTGCTTACAAAAATGTTATATATATATAAATACATATATTTTAAGAGGTGCTTAGATTACCCAAAATATTATCTTAGCCATGAAAACATGTTTGTATTTAATGTTTCTCCATTTTGGTCAAGGTTTTTCCCAAATGCATCACTGGTTAGTGATTGGTAGTATTCCCACAGTGCCAGAGAGGCTCAAACCAGGGAGTCATGCCCCTTGTCAGGGGGAAGGTACTGAGTTTATTTGCTGAGTTTGGCTTTAAGAGAGGCCACATTTGAGTAACAAAGCAATTTTCATGGGGTAACTCTTAAGAATTAGTTGTTATTAGTCTATCATTCACTTTTACATGAATAAGTTTCATAAGTACAAGCATTATTATTGAAATCTTGGCATATTGGTCTGTTTTCTTTTATTAAGCATTGCCAATATACTGCACATTTTTCATAAGGTGTCCAAAGTTGAAACACAGTAGCTGGTAGAAATATGGGATTGGTATATAAATTAAAAATAAATAATGTAATAAAATGTACAATTTTGTTATTCAAGTATTGTGTATTTGCCAAAAACACTTGGGAGCATTTTACAAAGAGGTCTGAAAAATTAACTGAACAATATTGGAATAAGTGCCATTTGCAGATCATTCTCTTACATAGTCTGCCCTTGGGTGTAGAGTTATAATCAACCTCCTATCAGACTTTGTGACCTAATGAGATCTCAGTGTATCATTGACTCACAAAAAATTTCAAGGTAATTTGAGAGTAGAGTTAGGGACAAATTACCCCAGCTCTCCTTATTTTCTCAAAGACATAAACACGGATATCTATAACATCCCATCATTAGGGAAATCATCCCATGGATCTTCAATATACTTTTCATTTTTGGAATGCTCAAATTTGATAGATAATTGATGTTGCACTTTCAAAATATATTACATTCAGGTGAAGAGAAAGTAAATAGGGACTTTGGAAAAGCTGTACTGTTGTCGGGCAGGATGGGGGGGGGGGCGCCGAGTGGTAGTTGGCGTCCCGGGGGCCTTGACGGCGAGGTGGGTATATGGTGGGAAGAACCACAGCGGAGACGAGGTAAGCATGCAGGTCCTTTATTGAGGAAGTGCACAGCCTTTTATAAGTAGGGTGAGGGGTGGAGTAGGGGGTAGGGCATGAAAAAAGGAGGAATTACGTGTTAGGCTAGGATTGGGCACAGTTGGTGCTAGGGAGGGTTTGTTATCTGTGGAAGGCGGGAAGGTTTCGCGGGCGCGGGAACAGGGTGAGCTACTTCCTCAAAGAAGGCTAGATATAGGATCAGGCTTGTTCTTTGTTGTCGGTCGGCCATTTTAGCTTCACCTCTTTCTGGCTGCCTCCAACATCTCCTCCTTTTTTGTTTTATTAGAACCTTATTTATTGTATAGCTAGCTGAGGGAAGTAGAGGCCTCATCGTAGGAGGGATTTCGTATATGCAAATGTGCTACTTGCGAGGGAGGGTCTGTGCCTGTCTTAGGTCGGGGCTGCACCCGATCAGTCTTACCCGTCATTGGGAAACATGGCAGCAGAAGGCCATGTCCCTGTCTTAGGTTGATTGATGGGTCAGTCCAGTTGCCCGTCATTGGCTAGCCAGCCCAATATTTTATTGAGCATTCTGCTCAGTTAGAACGAGCCCTTGTGCTAATGAGGCGTGCTTCTCAGAGAACAGTTAGGCTGTACTCACTTTTAGCTGTCTCCTGCAGTGCTTTGCCTCGCACTCAGCTGCTCATAGGCGGGAAGGGTTGGAGGATGTTGTTACTTACAGAGGGCAGACATCTTCTAGCATGTTTGGTGCTAGGCCTTGATCAGCGAGGTGAAGTCGGTGGTAATGTATTTGAATTGGTTTACTTAGGGAAGAATTAATTTGATCCTTAACTAGCTGTATTAATTTTCTTATAGCCCAAGGTCCAATAGATAGTATAAGAAGTAGGGTTATTATGGGACCAAGTATAGGGAGGAAATAAGGGAGGATTCCGTTGAATCCCCAAGAAGGGCCTCCTTGGGCCTCTCGTTCGC
>JAKSZT010054495.1:1703822-1734861 GCA_026826555.1 Tolypeutes matacus | reverse complement strand
TGTATAATCCTTTTGATATGTTGTTGAATGCGATTAGCAAGTATTTTGTTAAGGATTTTAGCATCTAGGTTCATTAGAGAAATTGGTCTGTAATTTTCCTTTCTTGTGGTATCTTTATTTGGTTTTGGTATTAGGGTAATCTTGGCATCATAGAATGAGTTAGGTAGTATTCCTTCTACTTCTATTTTTTGAAAGAGATTAAGTAGAATTGGTGTTAGCTCTTTCCGGAATGTTTGGTAGAATTCAGCTGTGAAGCCATCTGGTCCTGGACTCTTCTTAGTTGGGAGGTTTTTAATGACTGAGTCTATCTCTTTACTTGTAATTGGGCTGTTGAGTTCATCTATTTCTTCTTTCATCAATGTCGGCTGTTTGTGGGTTTCTAGTAACTTGTCCATTTCCTCTAAATTGTCATTCTTGTTGGCATATAATTTTTCAAAGTATCCTCTTATGATACTCTTTATTTCTGTGGGGTCAGTTGTGATATCATCTTGCTCATTCCTTATTTTATGTAATTGCATCTGTTCTCTCTTTTTATTTGTTAGTCTGGCTAAGGGTTTGTCAATTTTGTTGATATTCTCGAAGAACCAGCTTTTGGTTTTGTTTATTGTTTCCAGTGCTTTCTTATTCTCTATTTCATTTAGTTCTGCTCTAATCTTTGTTATTTCCTGTTTTCTACTTCCTTTAGGTTTAGTTTGTTGTTGTTTTTCCAATTCCTCCAAGTGTGCAGTTAGGTCTTCAATTTTAGCTCTTTCTTCTTTTTTAATATATGAATTTATGGCTATGAACTTCCCTCTCAGGACTGCTTTCGCTGCATCCCATAGGTTTTGATATGTTGTGTTGTTGTTTTCATTAGTTTCAAGGTAGTTACTGATTTCTTTTGAAATTTCCTCTTTGACCCACTGTTTGTCTAAGAGTGTGTTGTTTAACTTCCATATCCTTGTGCCTAACCTGTTTCTCTGGCCCTTATTGATTTCCAACTTCATTCCGTTGTGGTCAGAGAAATTACTTTGTATAATCTCAATCTTTCTGAATTCATTGAGTGTTGTTTTGGGGCCTAGCATGTGGTCTATTTTGGAGTATGTTCCATGTGCACTGGAGAAGAATGTAAATCCCGCTGTATTTGGGTGAAGTGTTCTGTATATGTCTATTAAGTCCAAATCTTCTAATGTATTGTTGAGTGCCTTCGTTTCTTTATTGATTCTCTGCCTAGATGTTCTGTCTAATGATGATAGTGGTGTGTTGAAGTCCCCTGCTATAATTGTAGAGGAATTTATTTCTCCTCTTAGTTTTTCCAGAGTTTGCCGCACGTATTTTGAGGCACCTCGATTAGGTGCATAAATGTTGATGATTGTTCTCTCTTCTTGAGAGATTACTCCTTTTACTAATATGTAGTGTCCATCTTTGTCTCTTACAATAGTTTTGCATTTAAAGTCTATTTTGTCTGATATTAGAATAGCTACTCCTGCCCTTTTTTGGCTATTGTTAGCTTGTAAAATGGTTTTCCAGCCATTCACTTTCAGCATCCTTGAATCCCGGGGCCGAAGGTGGGTTTCTTGTAGACAGCATATAGATGGATCATATTTTCTTATCCATTCTGCCAATCTGTGTCTTTTGATTGGTGAATTTAATCCATTAACATTCAGTGTTATTACTCGTAATGAATTTCTTACTTCAGTCATTTTTCTTTGGGTTAATGTATGTCATATGTTGTTTTGTTTCTCTTTTTGAGTTTTCAGTTGTTTTTAAACTCTCCTCCAACTCTCTCTCCTTTGTTTTTTCCTTTCAATTTGTAGAGATTCCTTTAGTATTTCTTGAAGTGCTGGTTTCTTCTTGACATACTCTCTTAATTGCTGTTTATCTGTGAATATTTTGAACTCTCCATCATTTTTGAATGCCAATTTTGCTGGGTAGAGAATTCGTGGCTGGAAGTTTTTTTCTTTTAGTGTTTTGACTATGTCATACCACTGTCTTCTTGCCTCCATGGTTTCAGCTGAGAAATCAGCACTTAATCTTATTGTGCTTCCCTTGTATGTGATGGTTCTCTTTTCTCTTGCTGCCTTGAGTATTTTCTCTTTGTCTTGAGCATTGGACAGTTTGACAAGTATATGTCTTGGAGTTGGCCTGTTGGGATTTATACTATTTGGGGTGCGCTGTGCTTCCTGGATCTGCACATCCATCTCTCTCAATAGAGTTGGGAAGTTTTCAGCCATAACTTCCTTCAACACTCCTTCTGTTCCCTTTCCCTTCTCTTCTCCTTCTGGGATGCCCATAATGCGTATGTGTGTGCGTCTTGCATTATCGGTTAATTCCCTGAGACCATACTGGATTTTTTCTATCTTTTTGTCTATGTTTTCTACAATCTCTTTGATTTCAACTGTATTGTCTTCCATATCACTAATTCTTTCCTCTGCCTGTTCAATTCTGCTGCCATGTGAGTCCAGCGTCTTTTTCATTTCTTGACTTGTGTCTTTGTTCGCCATCATATCCATTACCTTTTTAGGTGTGTTAGCTATTTTTTCAGTATGTTCTCCCAGTGTCTTCTTTATATCCTTAATCTCTTCCTTCAGTTCTTTAAGTTGGTCCATGATATTTGTTTGGATAGCTTTGATTAGTTGTTCGATGTACTGCATTGCTTCCTGGTTTTTATTTTGTGCACTGGACTGGTCCATGTTTTCCAGTTTCTCAGAGTCATTTGTATTTTTCTGTTACCCTCTGGTCATCATATTATCTTGATGGGTTTGTTCAGTTGATTAGCTTTTCTCTATGCTCTAGAATTTTATTTAGCTGTTGGTTCTGCGTGTGAGTTAAGTTTTCTCTTTGGCAGTTTTTCTTCTTATTTTATTTCCTTACTTCTTTCTATGTTCCCTTGAAGGCAAAAGGTTAGGGCCAGAGGAATCAAAAGATGTAAGGAAGGCAGAAGGATAATAGAAATGTTGATAAAAGTTAGAAGAGGGGCAAAATGAGGCTCAATGAGATGAATATTTAACTTGTGTAGGCAGTGTAGAGTACTAGGAAAAAATATGGAGTTCCTATAATGGACTGGGAAAACAAATGGAGGAATATATATATAGAGTGATTTAGAAGGATAGAATTATGAGGAGGTAGAGAAATAGTAGAGAAAGGTCTGAAAGGAAAAAGTTAATACTAATAAAAAAAAAAAAAAAAAAAAAGAAAAAAGAAGAAGGATACAAGGGGTTGTCAATGATACCCCTAGGGTCCACGTGGATCCTTCCTGCCTACTTGTGTTTATCAATGAATTTCCCCACAGGGTTCTATATGCAGGTCCTGAAGCAGCTTTTAGCTATTAAACTAAATTAAAAAGAATTTATTTTTCAATTGTTGAGGTGACCTCACTTTTTTTTTTTTTTTTTTTTTTTTAGCCAAATGCAGGACCCAAAATAATTCCTCTTCTAGACCAACCCCCTTACGGAAGGGACCCTAGCTGGGCCCGTGGAAATTAATCAAGCACGTCCCACTTTCCGGACTGCCCAGGTTAGCTGAAACTCTGATGTTAGTCTGTGAAGATTGCTAAAGACGGCGGATTCCGCCCCTTCTGGCGCCGAGCTCCAGCGTCACCGGGCTGCTCAGTAAATCAGTTTGAGTGCAGATTCGCGTCTGCTCTCAGCCTGGTGCTGCTTCAGTTCGGCTTATCTGCTCCCCAAAGCTATGGGGCAGTGCAGGCAGCCAGATCGATGTCTAAAAATATAAAATACCCTTCCCTGTCTTCCAACCGAACCCTCCCTTCTTTGGGAAGTGTCCCTTCCTCCTGGCTCCACAGCGGCCCGGGTCTTATCCCTGGGTGGCTAGGGAGATCAGCTGCTTTGCCTGACCAAAATCCCCCCTCCGGTTCACCGGGTGCTGACTAGCTTGTTTGCTCTGCTCACACAAGGTCCAAGGGGCGCCAGGCAGCCAGCTCCCCAGAAAATAAAACTTTTTCGCCCCCGCCCGCGGCTCCAAATGGCCGTTTTATTTTTTTATTTCCGTAACCGCGGGGCTCAGCCGCCTGTGCCAACCTCCACCGGCAGCCTCAAAACTCACGAATCTCCACCGTTCGGTCCACGCCGCCGATCCGCGCAGATAGATGTCCCAAGCCTCTCACTCCACGCGTGCACAGCACAGACCCCCGGGCAGGACCCCGTCCCCAATCCGCCTTGCTCTGGGAGCTTGCAGTGTGCGCCCTCCTACACCAACGCCATCTTGCCCCTCCCCAATGTATTCTTAATATCCTTTCTCTCTTTTGTCATATTTTCCATCAACTTTTTGAATTGATGTAGGAGATTTGTGTGACTATCATTGATTACTTGCTTTAAATCTTGTGACTCATTGGGATTTTTGTTTTGTTTATTTGTCTGGGCCATCTCTTCTTGTTTGTTCATATAGCTTGTAATTTTTTTTAACTTATGTCTAGACATTTGTTTATGTTGGTGAATTTACTTTGACAGTTAATTTCTTTCTCTTGTCTAGTGGTTTTGTTTCACAGCTCTTATTTGATTTTCAGTTCAATGTAGTATAAGTTTTTAATATTCAAATTAAGTTACCAAGTAAGGCTAAGCTGATTAATACCACACAAATCCAATCCAAAGAGTCTGGGACATGATAGACTCCAACATGCAGTTTTTCTTCCTGCACTTTCATAGCCTGCCAGAAGATGGCAATCTTTATAGAATCTTTCCATGGATATGTCTCTTTCAACCTCCACTTGCCTGTGATTAAGGTCTGGCCTGAGCAATAGATTTGGAGAAGAGTGCAGAAATGAAAATTTTTCTTAAGCATAACTTAACATGTAAAAAGACAGACAATAGGAAAATAAGAAAATGGTAAGTTAAAGGATAAATTGGATGAAGTAAGTAATTCTTTTACAATAATAACATTGAATGTTAATGGGTTGAATTCCCCCAATCAAAACACATAGACAGGCACAATTGATTAAAATTCTGAGCCATCTATCTGCTTTCTACAAAAGACTCACCTTAGACGTAAAGACACAACCAGGCTGAGAGTGAAAGATTGGAAAAAGATAGTTCATGCAAATATCAATCAACAAGATCTAGACTAATGATACTAATAACAGAAAAAATATATTTTTAAATGCAAAACTCTTATAAGAGATGAAGAAGGTTATTACATATTGATAAAGGGAGCAAATCACCAAGAAGAAATCACTATAATAAATATTTATCTTCCTAACCTGAGTGTCCCAATAAATGTGAAGCGAACACTGACAAAATTGAATGGAAAAGTTGACATCTCTACAATAATGTTTGGAGATTTTAATACACCAGTCTCAGCATTAGCTAGAACATCAGGACAAAGCATAAATAAAGAAACAGAGTTTGAATAATATGATAAATGAATTAAACCTAACAGATATTTAAAGAGAATTATACCCCAGAACAGCAGGATGTACATTTTGTTCATATGCTCATGGATCCTTTTTTAGGATAGAGCATATGTTGAGTCACAAGACATGTCTCAATAAATGAAAAAAAAATTAATTATATAATAACACATTCTCTGATCATAATGGAATGAAGCTGGAAATCAATAACAGTTGGAAAAAGGAAAAACTCACAAATATATGGAGATTAAACAACATACTAAAATAGTCAGGCAGCCAAAGAAGAAATTTTAAGAGAAATCAGGAAGTATCTTAAGAGAAATGAAAATGTGAACACAACATATCAAACCTACTGTTTTCACCAAAGGCAGTGCTGAGAGGGAAATTGATAGTCCTCACTGCTTACATTAAAAAAAGAAGAAAGAGCTAAAATCAAAGACCTAACAGTATACCAGGAGGAATCAGAAAAAGAAAAGTAAACTAATCTCAAGTCAAGCCAAATGAAAGAAATGAAGATCAGAGCAAAAAATAAATGAAATTGAGAACAAAATAAAATAAAAAGGATCAGTAAAATCAAAAGTTGGTTCTTCAATATGATAAACAAAATCAAAATACCTTTAGCTAGACTGCCAAAAAAGAGAGAAGAAGCAAATAAATAAAATCAGAAATGAGAAGGGGTATTATCACTCACCCCACAGAAATAAAAGACATCATAAGAGGATACTATGAACAACTGTAAGCCAACAAATTGGAGAATGTGTACAATATGGAAAAACTCCTAGAAACACATGAACAACATACACTGACCCTAGAAGAAATAGAAGACCTCAACAAACCAAACACACGTAAAGAGATTGCAACTATCATCCAAAAACAAAGATAAAAAGCCCAGAAGCAGATCGCTTCACATGTGAATTTCACCAATCATTCAAAGACTGTCAAGGCCAATCTTGCTCAAGCTCTTCCAAGATATTGATCAGGAAGTAATAATACCAAACTCATTCTATGAAGTCAACATCACCTTAATACTAAAGCCAAATATAGATATAATGAAAAAAGAAAATTAGAGACTAATTTCTCTAATGAATATAGATGCAAAAATCCTCAACAAATACTTGCAAAGTGAGTCCAAAAGCACATTCAAAGAATTACAAAACACAGTCAAGTTCACTTAACCCCAGGTATGCAAGGGTGGTTGTACACAAAAAAATAAATTAGGGTAATAAATCACATAAATAAATTGAAGAAGAACAGCACATGGTCTTCTCAATTGATGCAGAAAAGGCATTTTTACAAATTACAGCATCCTTTCTTGATAAAAACACTCCAAAAGATAGGAATAGAAGTAAGCTTAGCTTTCTCAATATGGTAAAGTGCATATATGAAAATCCCACTGTTAGTATTGTCCTAAATGGTAAAAGACTGAAAACTTTCTTGGTGAGATCAGGAACAAGACAAGATGTCCAATGTAACCACGGTTATTCAATATTGTACTAGTTCTAGCTAGAGCAACTAGGCAAGATTAAGAAATAAAAGACATCCTCAGATTAATGAGCAATCTGAGGAGGAAGTCAGAAAAAAATTCCATTTACCATAGTGACTAAAAGAATCAAATATTTAAGGATACATTTAACCAAGAACATAAAGGATTTGTATTCAGAAAACTATAAAACATAGCTAAAAGAAATCAATGATGATCTAAATAAATGGATGGTTATTCCACGTTCATGTGTTGGAAGACTAAATATAATTAAAATATCAATTCTATCCAAAATGATCTACAGATTTAATGCAATCTCAATAAAAATTTCAATATTCTTATAGAATTGGAAAATCCAATTATCAAATTTGTCTGGAAGGATAAGGGCCCCCAAATTACCAAACATATCTTTAAAAAGAAAAATGAAGTTGGGGGACTCTCATTTCCAGACTTTAAGGCATATTATCTAGTTAATGTGGCAAAAACAACCTGGTGCTGGCATAAAGAGAGACATACTGGCCAGTAAAACCACTTTGAGAACTCCAAAATAGACCCTCATATCTATGGTCAAATGATTTTTGACAAGGCATTCAAGCCCACTCACCTGGGCCAAACAGTCTATTCAACAATTGGTGATGGGAGAAGTGTATATCTATGCCCAAAAGAAAGGCAGAGGACCCTTAACTTACACCTTATTAAAAAATTAACTCAAAGTGAATCAAGTACCTAAATATAAAAGCTAAAACCATAAATATCTTAGAAGTAAATGTCGTGAAACATCTTCAAGATTTTGTTCTGGGTGGTGGTTTCTTGGACTTTACACCCAAAGCATGAATAACAAAAGAAAAAAATAGATAAATGGTACTTCCTCAAAATTAAATACCTTTGTTCTTCAAAAGAATTTGTCAAGAAAGTAAAAAGGCAGCCTACTCAATGGAAAAAATCTTCAGAAAATATTGATCTGATAATGGCTTGATCTCCATATTATGTAAAGAGATCACCCAACTTAATGACAATATGACAAGCAACCCCATTAAAAAATGGGCAAAAGAATTTAAAAGACATTTTTCCAAAGTGGAAATACAAATGGCCAAAAAGCACATGAAAAGACAGTAAACATCACTAGCTTTAGGAAAATGCAGATCAAAACTACAATGAGATATGATCTCACACTATACAGAATAGCCATTATTAAAAAGAAGAGCAAACTTCAAGTGCTGGGGAAGATGTGGAGAAATAGGAACACTCCTTCACTGTTGGTGGGTACTGTAAAATGGTGCAACCTCTGTGGAAGATGATCTGGCAGTTTCTTAGAAAATTACATATAGAATTGCCATATAATCCAACAGTTTTGCTACTAGCAATATATTCAGAACTGAAAACGAGGATGTGAACAGATATTTGCACACCGATATTCATAGCAGCATTTTTCACAATTGCTAAAAGATGGAAACAACCTAAGTGTCCTTCAACAGATGAATGGATAAATAAGATGTCATATATTCATACAATTCAATATTACTCAGATGTAAGAAGAAATCAGTTGAAGAAACACATGACAGCATGGAGGAACCTTGAGGATATTATGTTGAATGAAATCAGCCAGACACAAAAGGATGAATATTGTATGGTTCACTGATACAAACAAAATACAATAAGTCTACTGACTTGTAGAATTAGACTATGAAGCAGTGGTTGGTGGGAGATGGAATGTGGAATGAGAAGGAGGAGAACTTCCTGGATGTATGTAGAATGTTTAATGCAGTCAAATGTAAATATGTGGTAATGATTGGGCTTGATGGTAACACATCATAATGAGTTTAACAAACACTTTTGATTTGTGGATGTGATAGTGGCTGAAATAAGTCATCTAGGAAGATTAATATTAGTTGGATAACAGCTGAAAGATAATATTGGGAATGTATAACAATGATTTTTGAAGTGAATGAGGATTGTGGTTAGTAATATAGATACAAGTGTGTTCTACTAAGGGGTGTTAGGAATGTGGTAATACATGGTATAGATATTGCTAGTGTCATTTATGGACTATAGTTGGTAACAACTTTGTAATGTTTTCATAGCAAAAGCAAATTTAGTACTATATTAATTCTGGAGGTAAAAAAGAACATATGTTTTATTTTGTTAGATATGAACATGATTAGGAATTTTTTCTCCTTTTATTTTTCATTAATAAGGAGATCATGACTATACCATTTCACAAATTTGCATTCATCTGTGTATCTTTCTGAACACTAGAAGAAAAACTGAGTTAGCAGTTGGAATTATTCAAAAAAAAATGTGTCTGAAAAAGAAGTTTTTAGGAATAACGTTACCATAACTTGTTGAGCTGCCTTTTTCTATTCTTTTTTTTTTGTGAATTTGAAATAATGTTGCTAATAAAAAGACACCCAAATAGAAAAGGAAGAAGTAAAACTATCATTATTTGCTGATGATTTGCTCCTATATCTAGAAAACCCCAAAATTCCATGAGAAATCTACCAGAACAAATAGACAAATTCAGCAAAGTGGCAGACTACAAGATTAATATGCAAAAATCAGTAGCATTTCTATACAATATTGATAAGCAATCTGAGGAAGAATTCAGCAAATATTCCTTTGTAATAGTGACTAAAAGAATAAAATATTTTGGAATAAACTTCACCAAAGACATAAAGGACCTGTATTCAGAAAACTACAAAACATTGTCAAAAGTGAGCACATAACCATAATTGTTACCACTATCTGATAATGTGCAGTTTTAGAAAGCAGATACATTGAGCACTGGAAATACGTTTTCATTGCACAGATATATTTTGATCTTCTTTTTATCCATTGGAATGCATCCCATGAGGACTATGAGTTGCAAAAGAAAAATTATTTGCTAATTATAGAGCTTAAAAGAGAAAACAAAATTAAAGATGTTGGGGAAGAGCCAAGATGGTGGGAAAGTGAGGAGCTCTTGGAGTCTACTCATGCTGCAGGGCAGTTGGTAATCACCCAGAGCTACGCAGAGCACCTGTTTGGGGGCCCGTGGAGACTAGAGGAGTATCCTGTAACATCCTTGAAAGTGTGGAAGGAGGAGACTGCCCATTTGCAGAGAGGATTTGTGAGTAGAGCCCTCCATGCCAAGGAGGTCAGTGCCCGTGGCACAAGCCACGTCGGAAACTATTCTGTGGCTGGAGTTGGAAGTTCCATTTCCCAAGAAATGGGGTAGGAAGACATGGTGTGGCATGGATTTCAGCTACTGATTGGTGAATTCAGCAGGCTAAAGTATAATCCTAGGAACAACTAAACTTTGGGCCTGTCCAGGTCGGAAGGGGACCGGTAACCACCATTTTTACTCTGCCCCCACCCTGAGGGGAAGCAGGGCTGATTGAAAATCTCGGTGTTGGTAAGGACAGGCTTCTTTCCACCCAGGTCGGATTGCAGGTCTAGCCTAAACCAAAGCCCCATCTCTGGCAGGGAGGAATCTGGGGGGACCTGCACTACTTCTCTGGAAAACTGCAAGCCATTCTGCGGAGACCAGTGCCCATCCTACTTTAGTGAAGCAAGACACCTCAGGAGCTATTCCTTGGCTGGAGTTAGAAGCTCCATTACCCATAAAATGTGGAGAAAGAGACAGTTGTCCACTGACCTCAGCTACTGATTGGTGGACTTGGTTGGTTAAAGTATAATCCTAGAAACAGTTAGGGTTTGAGCCTGTCCAAGTTGGAAAGAGTCTAGTAGCCACCATTTTGATTCCACCCCCTGCATGAGGGGAAGCCTGGTTGACTGAAAATCCAGTGAAGTTAGGGACTGGCTTCTTTCCACTCAGATCTGACTATAGCCCTAGCCTAGGCTCCAACCCCACCTCCAGCAGAGAGGAAGCTGGTGGGACCTGCACCAGGCCCTCCAGGCAACCGCAAGTGCTCTCTGCTGGCACAGACTGAATATTCAGTCACCAGGGGCTGCATGCCAGCACCCCAATAGGATAGGAGAGGTGCTGGATATCTTCGGTCTATCCGGTCAGCTACAGGAGTTTTCAGCCCACACGAACTGGTTTGTTCAATGCCTTTGAGTCCATCTCCACCTCTGTCCCCCCATAAGATAGGAGGGGGCTGGTGTTCCCTCAACCTCTCAGGGTAACTGCAGGCATTTTCCACCTGCACAAACCTGACTGTTGGGCACCTGTGTCTCCACCCCCATCCCCAAAAGGACAAGAGATGGACTGTGTTTGCCCAGTCTCTCTGGGTAACTGCAGCTGCTTTTAGCCCACACAGCCTGGACTGTTGGATGCCTATGGGTCCACTTCCAGGCCCAATAGGATAGGAGGGGGTGGTGCTCCACAGCCTCTCTGGACAATGGTGGTTACTTTCAGCCTACAGGGACTGATCTGTTGGGTGCCTGTGGATCCAACTCCATGCCTTAATAGGATATGAGGGAGCCGGCATTTCCTCAGCTGCTCCAGGCAATGGCAGGTATTCTCAGCATAAAGGGACTGAACTGTTGGGCACCCATAAAACCACTTCCACCACCCAATAGAATAGGAGGGAGCTGGTGCTTCCTCAGCCACTCTGGGTAGTGGTGGGTACTTTCAGCCTACAGGGACTGAACTATTGTGTGTTGGTGTTTCCATTTCCACCCCTAAAGAGTAGAAGGGACAGTAATCCCTCAGCTTCTGAGGACAACTGCAGGCGTAATTGGCCTATAGATTAGACTGTTGGGCACTTCAGAGGGTCAATTCCCACCCCCAGCAGGGAGGGGGTCTGGTGCTACATCAGTTTGCCTGAGTAACTGTGGTCATTTGGGCCCTCATGGCATAGATTGCTGCCCACAACTATAGCTTCATCCCCACCCAAAGTAGGGGAGGAAAGGTTGTGAAGCTTTATCAGTCTCACTGGGCAAATACTGACAGTCTTGTTCTGCCCAACTTGGTTTATTATACATGGCTGCAGCTCTGTCCCTACCCTTGACAGAGGAGAAAGGTGGGAGAAGCTTCATCAATCCCTGGAGCAACATGGGCAGCTTCAGAATCCATAGCTTACTGCACCAACTACATCCTTGACTCATACTACACAACCAGCAAGTGAGAAAAGACAAGAAGGCCCTAAACTAAAGGAAGAAACTACACCCAGAATAAATACACCTAGCAAGCCAGATGCGAAAACACCAAAAAAAATTTTTACAAGCCTTACCAAGAGACAGGAAAATATGGCTCAGTTAAAGGAACAAGAGAAACATGCAGATGACATCACATAGTTGAGACAACTAATCATAGATGTTCAAACAAATCTCCTTGATAAATTCCATGTGATGGCTAAAGAGATTAAGGATATTAAGAAGACATTGGATGAGCACAAAGAAGAATTTGAAAACATACATAGAAAAATAGCAGAACTTATGGGAATGAAAGGTGCAATAAATGAAATTAAAAACACACTGGAGGCATATAACAGCAGATTTGAGAAAGCAGAAGAAAGGATTGGTGAGCTTGAAGACATGGCCTCCAAAAGCAAACATTCAAAAGAACAGATGATGAAAAAAATATAAAAAATTGAACCAGGTCTTAGGGAACTAAATGACAGCAAGAAATGTGCAAACATACGTGTCATGGGTGTCCCAGAAGGGAAAGGGGCAGAAGAAATATTTGAAGAAATAATGGTAGAAAACTTCCCAACGCTATTGAAGGACTTAGATATCTGTGTCCAAGAAGCACAACATAATCCCATCCGAATAAATCTGAATAAAATCCGAATAGACCAACTCCGAGACACATACTAATCAGAATGTTAAATGCCAAAGACAGAGAGAATTCTGAGACCAGCAAGAGAAAAGTAATGCATAACATATAAGGGATACCCAATAAGATTAAGTTCTGATTTCTCATCAGAAACGATGGAGGCAAAAAGGCAGTGGTATGATATATTTAAGAAACTGCAAGAGAAAAACTGCCAGCCAAGAATTTTATATCCAGCAAGATTATCTTTCATAAATGAGGGTGAGTTTAGAATATTCACAGATACAGAAACTGTGAGAGTTTATAACAAAGAGACCAGCTTTGCAGGAAACACTAAAGGGAGTGTTACAACCTGAAAAGAAAAGACAGGAGAGAGAAGCTTGGAAGAGTGTCTAGAAATGATGACTGTATCAGTAACAGTAAATAAAAGTGTCAAAAATAAAATGACAAATAAAACCCAAAGATCAAAATTGGTGAAATAAGAGCTGACTTTACAGTAATAACATTGAATGTTAATGGATTAAACTCCACAATCAAAAGAAAATGGTGGAATGGATAAGAAAATGAAAGCCATCTATATGCTGTCTGCAAGAGACTCACCTTAGACTCAAGGATACCAATAGACTGAAAGTAAAAGGTTGGAAAAAGATATTCCATGCATACAGTAACTAAAAAAAAAAAAAAAAAAAAAGCTAGGGTAGCTATACTTACAGTAGATGATATAGACTTTAAAAGTAAAACTGCTATTAGAGACAAGGAAGGACATTACATATTAATAAAAGGACTGCTTCAATGGAAGAAATAGCAATCATAAATGTATATGCACCTAACCAGGATGCCCCAAGATACATGAGGCAAACACTGGCAAAACTGAAGGGAGAAATAAACTTCTCTACAATAATAGTTGGAGACTTCAATACACCCCTCTCAGCATTGGATAGAACATCTGGGCAGAAGATCAATAAAGAAACAGGGAGCATAAATAATATGATAAATGGACTAAATCTAATAGACATATACAGAACATTGTACCCCAAAACATCAGAATATACATTCTTTTCGAGTGCTCATGGATCTTTCTCCAGGGTAGACCATATGTTGGATCACAAAGCAGATCTCAATAAATTCAACAAAATCGAAATTATACAAAGCTTTTTCTCTGATCATAATGGAATAAAGTTGGAAATCAACAAGCGACAGAAAAAAAGGAAAAATCACATATATATGGAGATTAAACAACACACTCTTAAATAATCAGTGGGTCAAAGAAGAAATTTCAGAGAAATCAATAAATATCTCAAGAAGAATGATAATGAGAATACAACATTTCAGAACATACGGGATGCAGCAAAGGCAGTGTTGAGAGGAAAATTTATAGTTCTCAATGCTTACATTAAAAAAGAAGAAAGTGCTAAAAATCAATGACCTAGCTACACAACTGAAGGAACTAGAAAAAGTACAGCAATCTAATCCCAAAGCAAGTAGAAGGAATGAAATAACAAGGATCAGAGCAGAAATAAATGAAATTGAGAAGAAAAAAAAAAAAACAATAGAGAGAATTAACAAAACTGAAAGTTGGTTATTTGAGAAGATTAACAAAATTGACAAAACTTTAGCTAGACTGACTAAGAAAAAAATAGAGAAGATGGAAATAAATGAAATAAAAAATGAAAATGGTAACATTACTAAAGACCTCACAGAAATAAGAGAGATCGTAAGAGGATACTATGAACAACTTTATGCCAAAAAACTAGACAAATATAGATGAAATGGAAAAATTCCTAAGAATGTACAAACAACCTACACTGACCCTAGAAGAAAAAGAAGACCTCAACAAATCAATCACAAGTAAAGAGATTGAAACAGTCATCAAACAGCTCCCCAAAATGAAAAGTCCAGGACCAGATGGTTTCACAGGTGAGTTCTACCAAGCTCTTCCATAATTAAACCAGAAAGAATGCTATCAAACTTATTCTATGAAGCCAATATCACCCTAATACCAAAGCCAGATAAAAAATGTTATGAAAAAAGAAAATTACAGACCCATTTTTCTAATGAATACAGATGCAAAAATCCTTAATAAAATACTTGCTAATGGATTCCAACAACACATTAAAAGAATTATTCATCATGATCAAATGGGTTTTATACCAGGCATGCAAGGCTGGTTCAACACAAGGAAATCAATCAATATAATATACCACATTAAAAATCAAAGAAGAAAAATCACATGATCTTATTGATTGATTCAGAAAAGGCATTTGACAAAATACAGCATCTTTTCTTGATAAAAATACTACAAAAATAGGAATTGAAGGAAACTTTCTCAACATGATAAAGACCATATATGAAAAACACACAGCTAATGTTGTACTCAATGGTGAAAAACTGAAAGCATTCCCATTGAGATCAGAGACCAGACAAGGATGCCCATTGTCACCACTGTTGTTAAATATAGTGCTAGAGGTTCTAGCTAGAGCAATCAGGCAAGAAAAAGAAATAAAAGGCCTCCAAATTGGAAGGAAGAATTAAAACTTCCACTATTTGCAGATGATATGATTGTATATCTACAAAATTGTGAAAAATATACAACAAAGCTGCTAGAGCTAATAAATGATTTCAGTAAAATGTCAGGATACAAGATCAATATGCCCAAATCAGTGGTGTTTCTATACACTAGTAATGCGCAATCTGAGGAAGTCAGGAAAAAAATTCCATTTACAATAGCAATTAAAAGAATCAAATATTTATGAATAAACTTAACCAAGGATATAAAGCACTTGTATTCAGAAAACTATAATGCATTGCTAAAAGAAATAAAAAAGACATAAATAATTGGAAGAACATTCCATTCTCATGGTTTGGAAGACTAAAGACAATTCTACTTCTACCCAGGTTGATATACAGATTCAATGTAATCCCAGTAAAAATTCCAGCAACAATTTTTAAACAAATGGAAAGCACAATTATCAAATTTATCTGGAATGGTAAGTGCCCCCAAATAGCCAGAAACATCTTAAAAAGGAAAATGAAGTTGGAGGACTCTCACTTCCAGACTTTAAATCATATTACCTAGCTTCAATGGTAAAAAACAGCATGGTGCTGGCATAAAGATAGACACATAGACCAATGGAACCAAATTGATGGTTCAGAAACAGACCCTCACATCTATGGCCAAAGTGATTTTTGACAAGCCTGTCAAAAACCCACCCAACTGGGAAAGAACAGTTTATTCAACAAATGGTGCTGTGAGAACTGGATATCTATAGCACCCCCCAAAAAAGACCCCTCACACTTTATACAAAAATTAACTCAAAATGGATCAAAGACCTAAATATAAAATCAAGTACAAAAAAGCTCCTAGAAGAAAATGTAGGGAAACATCTTCAAGACCTGGTGGTAGGTGGTGGATACTTAAACCTTACACTAAAAGAACAAACAACAAAAGAAAACATGGATAAATGGGACCTCCTCAAACTTAAACACTTCTATGATTCAAAGGACTTCATCAAGAAGGTGAAAAGGCAGTCCACTCAATGGGAGAAAATATTTGGAAACCACATATCCGATAAGGGTTTGATTTCCATTCTATATAAAGAGATCATAAAACTCAACAATAAAAGAGCAAGCAACCCAATTTAAAAATGGGCCAAAGATTTAAATAAACATTTCTCCAACGAGGAAATACAAATGGCCAAAAGGCACATGAAAAAATATACCATATCACCAGCTCTTAGGGAAATGCAAATTAAAGCAACAATGAGATATCATCTAACACCACATAGAATGGTCATTATTTAAAAAACAAAACAAAACAATAAGTGCTGGAGAGGATGTGGAGAAATAGGAACACTCCTTCACTGTTGGTGGGAGTGTAAAGTGCTGCATCCTCTGTGGAAGACAGCTCGGCGGTTCCTCAAGAAGCTAAATATAGAAATGCCATATGATCCAGCAATTCCTCTACTAGGAATATATCCAGAAGAACTAAAAACTATGACATGAACAGACGTCTGCAAACCAGTGTTCATAGCGGTGTTATTCACAATTGCCAAAAGATGGAAACAACCCAGGTGTCCATCAACCAATGAATGGATAAACGAAATGTGGTATATACATACAATGGAATACTATGCTGCAGCAAGAAGAAATGAAATTGGGACACATGTGATAACATGGAAGAATCTTGAAGACATTACACTAAGTGAAATATGCCAGACACAAAAGGACATATATTGCATGGGTTCGTTAATATGAACTAAATATGAAGAATAAACACATGGACTTAAAACTTAGAGTATAGGTTATTAGGAGATAAGAGGAGGGTTGAGAAGAACTACAGATGCCTAATGTATGTAGAAACTTTAAGTAACTTGCCTGCAAAAGAGTCGAAATGGATAGAGTTGATGGTAACACATTATAATGAGTAGCAACTGGTTTATAAACGGGTTTGTGGCTGAAAAGGGTAGTCTGAGGAAGTAAATGTCAGTTGAAAGAAACCTAAAGAATAATCTAGGGACTGAGTAACACAGTGAACCCAGAGGTGGATGAGAATTGTGGTTGAGGGTACAAATGCAAGAATGTCCTTTTGTGAGCTAGAGTAGATGTACATCACTATTGCACGGTGGTGGGAATGTGGAGAAGCATGAGAAAACTACAATTGATGCAACCTATAGACTGTGGTTAACTGCAATAATATACTATTCTTGCATCAATGCTTAAGATATACTGTGTTGATAATGGAGGTGTATGGAAAAAGTGTGCCAAATGTATGCTATGAACCATGGTTGTTGGTAATAGTCTGATTATATTATCTCATAATCTGTAACAAATGTTCCAGCATGGTATGCTCTTTTGGTGAAGGGGTGTAGTATGGGAATTCTACACTTGTGTATGATTGTTTTGCCAGTTCACAACCTCTGTAATAAAATATATTTTTAAAAAATAGGGTGGGTTGGCGGAAAATACACAAAATGTAAGATAGGGACTATAGTTAGTAGTAATATTTTGACGATGCTCTTGCATGGTTTGTAAGAAATGTTTCACAACAATGCAATGTGTTAGTGGAGGGGTGATGTATGAGACCCCTGTATGATGTTTTGTATGTTTATTTTGTAAATAATAACATAACACTTATTGTTTATGCATGTCATGTATGAATGATGTACTTCAATAAAAATGTTTTTTAAAAAAAAATTATAGCTGCTTACTTGAAAAAGTCCCTCCTACAGTTCATTTATAGATTATCAAAGTGAAAGTTTCCAGAAATGGAAAGAATAACTGACAGTTCTATATGTGTATTTCAGTCTGCTCCAGGTATATTTATGCAAAAATTAAATGAAAATATAAATACTTTGTATAGCTTGCAACAAGAGACCCGTTTCAGCTTGTATTCCTTCATCATGCTGATTTTAGCTGTATCGTTCTTCTATCAGGAGGAAGTAATATGGCAGAGATGTTCAAATGCAGCACATATTTTATGGTTTTCATCAAATTAATGCCAAAGTTTTAGCACATATTAAACGTTTCTGCAAATAATATAATAGCTTTATGTTTGACCTTGGGGAAATATCTTCTTGTCCAGTGACCCTGTTGCCCAGAATCCCACCCAATTAGAGAAATAGCCCATCTCCTCTTTGTACCTAGTCCAAAGAAAGGCATAACTAATGGCCTTTGGAAGTACATTCACTCATTTGTTCATTCAATAAATATTTGTTAAGCAATGGTTATATTTAAAACTTCTTGTTAAATATTCAATAAATATTTGTTAATCAATGGTTATATTTAAAACTTCTTGTTAAGTAAATGAATAATCTTAATACAAGTCAGAATTGTTAAGTGCTGTAAGAATGCTTCGAACAGGATACTGTTAGGTTATAGAGAGAATAGTGATCACATCAAGAAAGGCTGAACTGAGAGAATATATTTTTTATTTTTTTATTTTATTTTAAAAGATGATTAGATTACATAAATGTTACACAAAAATTACAGGGATTCCCATGTTCCCAACTGCCCACACCTCCCACAACCTCCCACATAAACATCTTTCATTAGTGTGGCACATCACCTGCAATGGATATACACATCCTGGGGCTTTGCCACTAAGTATGGACTATAGTTCACATTGTAGACCACACTCTTCCCCCCACAGTTCTGCATTTTATATGCTTATGTATAATGGCCTATATCAGCCGTTGTAATGTCACTCAGGATAATTCCCAAGTCCTGAAAAAGCACCTGTATAACAACTGCTTTTCCCTTCCCTGCCCCAAAAGCATACAGTGACCACTGGCTCCACCTCACTGTTGTAATTTCTTCCATTGCTTAAATCACATTATGTCTACAACAGAATACCATTAAGTCCACTCTATTCCATAGCTCTTTCCCCAATCCTGAGGAGTTTGGAATGGTGATGTCAACTCCACCTCCAAGTGAGAGGGAGCTTATATCCCATGGATACGGTGGATGGGATTATTCTGCCTGCGGCTACAAGCTCTCTCCATTCCCTGGGATGGACATTGTCCATCATCGTCTCCTCACCAGGTGACTTGGGTGAGTCCATTTAGCTGTAGAGTAGGAGTTGCAGATCCACTGAGATTCCAGGCACAGCTGGCACATGGACAGGCCAGAGGCTCCAGTCTCTGGAAGTACACCTACAAACTCCAGCCTCACATATAGGTTTGAGTAGGAGGGACTGATGGACCATGTGCAGACAGGACTTATTTGAGTCCAATTCTGTCACTCTCAGGAACACAGATTCCAAAATAGAGCCTGTTTATAAGGCATCAATCTCTGGAGCTATACCCCCTTATATAGGACCTGGGTATCTCCAGAGCCCTCAGGAGCCCCTCTGTGTGGGGTGATATCCACTTTGGTGTTCTATGAGATCCTACTGAGGTGTGTGTAAGCATTACCTCTGGGATGACCTCCAGACTCTCTTTGAAGTCTCTTAACCACATGAACTCATTTGTCTTTGCCTTTCCCCCCTTTTATTCAAGATCTTTTTCCGGTCATATTGCCAGTTGGCACTTGGTAATAATCCCTCGTTGCCAGGGAGGGTCATCCCCGGGAGTCATGTTCCATGCTGGGAGGAAGGTAATGCATTCATATGCTGAGTTTGGCTTAGAGAGAGGCCACATTTGAGCAACAAGGAGGCTCTCAGGTGGCAACCCTTAGGCACCCCATAACAGTAGGCTAAGTTTCAATTACAAGAGCAAAGACTCGTAAGGCTAGTCATCAATAACAAGAATCCATCAGTGGACCCTCCTCCTTGGCCAGACACTGCCCCTGCACTTGGGTGATTGTTTCTGCTCCCTTGGAGAATGTGGAAGAGGTCTCCAGGCTGGGAATTCATTATTCCCTCATTTATTGAGTGATTGTCTACCCACTGTGACCATGCCCCCCCCCCCGATCATTTGAACAATTTTATATATCTTTCATGTATATTCAGGTGAACTTCCTCCCATGAAACCCATATCCCAGACACCCGCCACCAATGATCCTCTCCTGCCCCCTCTGTAACCCTTCTGTGATCCAAACCTTCCTTGGAGATGAAGCCCATATAATAGCCAAATACAATTAATAGGAAAATGAAATAATAAAGATAAGTTTAAATATAAGAGATAAGATACACGAAAACTTTTTAAAAAACACTAGAAATAAAATAAAATTAAAGGACTGGGATATTCAAAAAAAATGGGAAAAAAACCCAGAAAAATTGTTAAAAAATTTTTTTAAAACATTTTTCCTTTTATCAGTGCATTATCAGGTGTCCAGTCTGTATTGTGGCACCTGCTCCCTCCAACTCCCTAGTGTCTCCTGAATTTTCATTTGATTTTCAAAGAAGTTTTAGGTTACAGCAAAGTCACACACAGAATACTAGAAACTCCCATATACCCAACCTCCTTCCCCTTTCCTCACCCCCTATTAAAACCTTTTTTATGTGGATGGTAGCATTGTTATAACTGTTACACAGGTAGGGAAGCATAGCTACTAAACATTGTGAATGGTTTACAGTATAGTTTACAATTTAGATGGTACAGTTTAATAATTTTTGATGATATTTACCATGTCCTGTATCCATTACTGTAAGGTAATGAAAAACATTTCCCATGGCAACTAAATACCCCCTGTTTGATCTTTTCTGTTCCTTCCTCCCCATCCCCCTGGGGCTCATGGCACTCCCCTGCCTTGACTCATTGGATGACAAAATTCATAGTTACATGCAACAAGATGTCTTGACATGCTGATTATCCTCTCCTATTAGGATCCACCCTTGTGCCTAAGAGACACCCACCTGTCTGTTTCTGGGTGAATCGGTCCTCCCAAAGATGGGGTCCATCTCCTTCCCGCTCACCATATGGGTCTCCACTCCCTGACACAACACATTATGACAGGAAGAACACTCACACACTCCCCAGAAGCCTACTCCAGATGCACCCCTTCCTGAATGCCCCCCCAATCTACTCCCTAAACCAGTGACACTACCTTGTCATACTGCCATAAGAGCATTCCCACCCCTGCACTTTCAATATCATCCCCACAAATCCCATGTTCACCTAGTCCCCCTCCCATCTCTCCCCCCAGCATCCTGAGTATTCTAACCTGCCCTTCCTAATCTACCCACCTGTCAACCCTGCACCACCAAACCCATTAATATCGCTACTCACCTGTCCTATCCTTCAATATGCTACTATACTCTATCACTTTATCATAGCTTATATCCATATGCGTAATGGCTCACAACCTTTTCTTGTCTTTCTCTCCCTTGTTAACCTATCTTTCAGACAATGGTTCTCAGAGACTGCTCACTTTCCTCAATTCAAATCAGTAAGGTCATATAATGTTTGTTCTTCAATGCCTGGCTTGCTTCACTCAACATACGGTCTTCAAAATTCATCCATGTTATTCCGTGTGTTAGCTCTTTATTCCTTTTTACAGCTGAGTAATGTTCCATTGTATGTATGTACCACATTTTGTTTATTCATTCATCTGTTGATGGGCACCAGGGCTGATTCCAACTTTTGGCAATTGTGAACAATGCTGCTATGAATATTGGTGTGCATATATCTGTTCGTGTCGTTGCTTTCAATTCTTCTGGATATATACCCAGCAGTGGAATCGCTGGATTATACGGAAGATCTATTGTTAGTTTTCTGAGGAACCGCCAAACAGTCCTCCACAGTGGCTGGACCATTCCACAATCCCACCAGCAGTGGATGAGGGTTCCTATTCCTCCACATCCTCTCCAACACTTATAGTCTGCTGTTTTTTTAATAGCTGCTATTCTAGTGGGTGTAAGATTGTATCTCATTGTAGTTTTGATTTGCATTTCCCTAATAGCTAGCGATGTCGAGCAGTTTTTCATGTGCTTTTTAGCCATTTGTATTTCTTCCTTGGAGAAGTGTCTTTTCAGGTCACTTGCCCATTTTTTAAATGGGTTGTCTGTCCTTTTAGTTTTGAGGTGTAGGATTTCTTTATATATGCAGGATATTAGGCTCCTATCAGATATATGGTTGCCAAATATTTTCTCCCATTGGGTATGCTGGCTTTTTATTTTCTTAAAAAATTCATTTGAGGTGCAGAAGTTTTGATTTTGAAGAGATCCCATTTATCTATTTTTTTCTTTTGCTGCTCATGTTTTGGATGTGAAGTTCATGAAACCATTTCCTATTACAAGGTCCTGTAGAAGCTTCCATACATTATCTTCCAAGGTCTTTATGGTTTTGGCTCTTATATTTTGATCTTTGATCCATCTTGAGTTGATTTTTGTATAAGGTGTGAGATGGTATTCCTCTCTCATTCTTTCAGATATGGATATCCAGTTCTCCAAGCACCACTTGTTAAAAAGGCCATTCTCTCCCAACTGAGTGTGCTTGGTGGCCTTCTCGAATATCAGATGACCATATATGCAAGGATCTATATCAGAACTCTCAATTCGGTTCCATTGGTCAATATGTCTATTCTTGTGCAAATACCATGCAGTTTTGAGCACTGTCGCTTTGTAGTATGTTTTAAAGTCAGGTACTGTGAAACCTCCAACTTCATTTTTCTTTTTCAATATGTCTTTGGCAATTCGGGGCCTCTTACCTTTCCAAATATATTTTGTTGTTAGTTTTTCCAGTTCCATAAAAAAATATAGTGTTGATTTTTATTGGGATTGCATTAAATCTGTAGATTAGTTTGGGTAGGATAGACATCTTGATGATGTTTAGTCTTCCTATCCATGAACAGGGAATATTTTCTTTAACAGTGTTCTGCAGTTTTCTGTATATAAGTCCTTTTCATCTTTAGTTAAATTTATTCCTAGGTATTTGATTCTTTAGTTAATATTGTAAATGGTATTTTTTTTCTTGATTTCCCCCTCAGATTGCTCATTATTGGTGTACAGAAATGCTACTCCTTTTTGAGCATTGATCCTATAGTCTGGGACATTACTGTACTCCTTTATAAGTTCTAGAAGCTTTGTTTTATATTTCTCAGGGCTTTCTACGTATAGGATCATGTCGTCTGCAAATAATGAAATTTTTACTTCTTCTTTTCCAATTTGGATGCCTTTTATATCTTTTTCTTGCCTCAGCACTCAAGCAAGTACTTCTAAGACAGTGTTACATAAGTGTGGTGATAGTGGGCATCCGTGTTTTGTTCCCAGTCCCAGAGGGAAGGCTTTTAGGCTTTCACCATTGAAGATGATGTTAGCTTTGGGTTTTACATATATACCCTTTATCATATTCAGAAAGTTTCCTTCTATTCCTATCTTTTGCAGTGTTTTTATTAGGAAAGAGTGCTGTATTGTGTCGAATGCTTTTTCTGCATCTGTAGAGATGATCATGTGATTTTTTTCTATTAAGTCTAGGTCCTCTAATATATTGTTCAGAGTCTTTGTTTCTTTATTGATTCTCTGTCTAGATGTTCTGTCTAATGATGATAATGGTGTATTAAAGTCCCCCACTATAATTGTAGAGGCATTTATTTCTCCACTTAGCTTTTCCAGAGTTTGCCTCACGTATTTTGAGGCACCTCAATTAGGTGTGTAAATGTTTATGATTGTTCTTTCTTCTTGAGAGATACCCCTTTTACTAATATATAGTGTCCATCTTTGACTCTTTCAGTAGTTTTGCATTTAAAATCTATTTTGTCTGATATTAGAATAGCTACTCCTGCCATTTTTTTGGCTATTGTTAGCTTGTAAAATTGTTTTCCAGCCATTCACTTTCAGCATCCTTGAATCCTTGGTCAAAGGTGGGTTTCTTGTAGACAGCATATAGATGGATCATATTTCCTTATCCATTCTGCCAATCTTTGTCTCTTGAGTGGTGGATTTAACCCATTAACATTCAGTGCTATTACTCGTAATGAATTTCTTACTTCAGCCATATTTTCTTTGGGTTAATATATGTCATATGTTGCTTTGTTTCTGTTTTTGTCTTTTTAGTTGATTTAAACCTCTCCTCCAACTCTCTCTCCCTTGTTTTTTCCTTTCAACTTGTAGAACTTCCTTTAGTATTTCTTGAAGTGCACGTTTCTTATTGGCATACTCTCTTAATTTCTGTTTATCTGTGAATATTTTGAATTCTCCATCATTTTTGAAGGCCAGTTTTGCTGGATAGAAAATTCATGGCTGGAAGTTTTTTTCTTTTAGTACTTTGACTATGTCATACCACAGTCTTCTTGTCTCCATGGTTTCAGATGAGAAATCAACACTTAATCTTATTTTGCTCCCCTTGTATGTGATGGTTCTCTTCTTTCTTGCTGCCTTGAGTATTTTCTCTTTGTCTTGAATATTGGACATTTTGACAAGTATATGTCTTGGAGTTGGCCTGTTGGGATTTATACTGTTTGGGGTGCGCTGTGCTTCCTGGATCTGCACATACATTTCTCTTAATACGGTTGGGAATTCTTCAGCCATTCTTTCCTTCAACACTCCTTCTATTCCTTTTCCCTTCTCTTCTCCTTCTGGGATGCCCATAATGCATATGTTTGTGTGTTTTGTGTTGTCGGTTAAATCCCCGAGTCCCTGATGGATTTTTTCTATCTTTTTGTCTCTCTGTTCTACTATCTGTTTGATTTCAGATGTACTGTCTTCCACATCACCAATTCTTTCTTCTGACTGTTCAAATCTGCTGTTTTGTGAATCCAGCATCATTTTTATTTCTTGGATTGTGCCATTGATCACCATCATATCCGTTATCTTTTAAGTATGTTTACAATTTCTTCAGTATGTTCTCCCAGTGTCATCTTAATATCTTTAATCTCTTCCTTCACTTCTTTAAGTTGGTCCATGATATTTGTTTGGAAAGCTTTGATTAGTTGTTCAATGTTCTGCATCTCTTTCTGGTTTTAAGTTTGTTCATTGGACTGGTCCATGTCTTCCTGTTTCTCAGTGTGGTTTGTAATTTTTTGTTGCCCTCTAGTCATCATTTTATGTTGATGAGTTTATTTGGTTGATTAGCTTCTCTCCCTGCTCTAGAGTTTTATTTAGCTGGTGGTTCTGTGTGTGTGTTAAGTTTTCTCTTTGACACTTTCTTCTTATTTTATTTCCTTGTTTCTTTCTATGTTCCCTTGAAGGCAAAAGATTAGGGCCAGAGGAATTGAAAGATGTGAGAAAGGAAGAAGGATAATAGTAATATTGATAAAAGTTAGAAAAGGGGCTGTATAAGACTTAGTGAAACGAATATTTAGCTCATATAGGCAGTGTAGAGTAATAGGAAAAAACAGTGGAGTACCTACAATGGACTGGGAAACCAAATAGAGGAATATATATATAATGATTTAGAAGGCTAGAATGATGAGGAGGGAGAGAAAAAGGAAAGAAAGGGTTGAAAGGAAAAAGTTAATATTAATTTTTTTAAAAAAGAAAACAGAATAGATAGAGTAGAAATCGACACCCTTAAGTTGTGGGCTAAAGAAAAAATGTGGTATGTAAGGAGGACAACAGAGAACGGAAGGCAGAAAGATGAAGGAAGGAAAAGAGATAGCTTGGGAGACAAAGACAGAGAATGGGAAATCACTGAAGAAGAAGTACAGCAAAGAAGAGACAAGCTAGAAGCACCTAATTTAAAAAAAAATGAAAGAAAAAAGAAAGGGGGAAGGAAAGAGGAAAGAAAAGCAAGAGACAACAAATAAACAGAGAAAAACCAAACAACCAAAGAAGCAAGCAGTCAACAAATCTAAGGAAGAACAGTGTTCCTTCTTGGACCCTTGTGGAACCTCTTAGCCTGCTTGTATTTATCAATCTGTAGCCCTACAAGGTTCTATCTGCATGTTTTGAGGCAGATTTTAGCTATAAAACTAAATTAAAAAGAAAAATTAATTTTTTTTATTTTTCAAAGTGACTGTTTTTTTTTTTTTTTGGAAAAACAAGGGACCCAAAAAATCTCCTCTTCTAGACCACCCCCTTCACCGAGGGGACCCTAACTAAGCTTGTGGACACTAATCAAGCACTTCCCACTTCCTGGCCTCCCCAGGGGAGCTTGAGCTCTGATGCTAGTCAGTGCAGAATGATAAAAATGGCTGACTCTGCCCCCTCTGGAGTCAAGCCTCAGTTTCACTGGGCTGCTGGGTAAATCAGGCTTCCTCAGTAGATTCTCCACTCCCCTCAGCTTGGCACTGCTTCAAGCCGGCTTATCTGCTCTCCAAAGCTATGAGGGGGTCCAGGCAGTCAAATCAACAGAAAGGAAACCCCTCTCCACCTTCTGTCAGAACCTTCCCCCTCTCGGACAATGCTCCCTATCACTGGGTTGTGGCAGTGGTTGGAGCGTATCCCTGGGCAGCTAGGTAAATCAACCTTCCACAGCAGATTCGCCACTCCCCTCAACCTGGTCCTGCTTCAAGTCAGCTATTTTGTTTCCCAAAGCTGCAAGGGATTCCAGGCAGCAAAATCCACAGAAAGGAAAGCCCTCTCAACCCTCCACCAGAATCCTCCCACTTTCGGAGTATGCTCCCTCTCACCGTGTTGCCGCTGGGAGTCATGGCTCAAACCAGCCTTTTCCCCTGAGGGTGGGGCTCAGCAGTCTGTGTTAATCTCCATGGACAGGGTTAAAACTCAAGGATCTCTACTTAGCAGTCCATGCCACCGAGCTGCTTCCAGATAGATGTCCTAAGCCTCTCACTCCGTGCGCCCACAGCACAGGGCAGGACCCTGTCCCCAATCAGCCATCCTCAGAGAGCTAGTCATAGAGTGCCCTCCTAAACCTATGCCATCTTGCCTCTCCCCTGAGGATATATTTTGAGATTGCTCCTAAATAATTAATATTTTTTCTACTGGAGAAAATGCATTAGACTTAGAAAGTGGTTATTTCAGTTGGAAAGAATTAGAAGTAACGTACTGTGGGAGATAGGATGGACAGATATTCAAAGATGAAATCATGGAAAGCTTTCACAAAGGAATATAGGTTTTATTTTATTAGTGATCATGAATCATTGACTATGAGTATTCAGATATCAAAATAAGGACTGTTCTTTAGAAATATTTCTTGGAAATCTGCATGAACAATGAATTCTAATGAGGAGAAATTGGAGGTAGGGTACTATTGCAATGAAAGTGTGGACCTGGATTTTGGCAATGAAAATGAAAAAAATGGGGATATGATTATTAGGATTTGGGGAAATATGAGGGACACAAGATATTGAAGATAAGAAAAAGGATGTTTTTTTTTTTTTTTCATATTACTTATTATAATTTAACTTTCCTTCTTCTAGTGTCTTGTACTCTCTAGTAAACTGTCCTAATGCTACTGCAGTATAATTTCCAGGGTTATACTGTGTTTATCATGAAGTGGTAGTGCAAAAACTTTTGGCTATTACTTTCAAAACAGCAACAGATCACCACCACCTGATAAAGCCAAGCTTTACAATATTCTCAAGATTTTGCATTATGAGACTTTTTTGTCTTGTAACTTGCTGGCTTTAAAATGGTTAATTGTTTTCTTTTCTGTGCTATGCAACAAAATGGGTACAATATTTTAAGGTCTACAATATTTATTACCTTGAAGGGAAATGTTAGAGAGAGAGAGATTATACAAGAGGGCTAACTTACAAGAAATTTTAAGAAATGTCTCTTTTTTCCTCTATAAAGGCTAAAATGGCAGAAATATAATCATACCAGTCAGCATGACATTAGATTATGTGCTTTCGAGGAAATATTTTGTGTCCTCCTCCCAACAGCAACTTACCACCTCATTTTTTCTTTTCATTTCCTGTCACATCAGATAGGTCTTCTTATTTCATAGATTCCTTGAGGTAGTAGGATTTTCTGGTGAGGTGCTATTTCAACATTTGAACATAATCAGCTCATCCCCCTTACTCTTTAACTCATTGTTTAATCAGAGAGTCAGTTTATAAGCTTGAAACACGTATGTGCAGTTGAGGAACTTTGTAGTCCAGAATGATGGAGCACAATTGCATGGAATTCTAGGGCTCTCTAGAGGGCTTTAAAGATTTTTTAGTTATGAAGGCCAAGTTCTGTCAGCAATTACAGGAGTATGGGCTCACTACAGTCCAGCAGTTATATTGTGCTTCTTACAGCTGAAGCCATAAATGGCTGATTAAAAGAATTGCTGTGTATTGTCTCTAAGTTGCATTTTCCCTTGTGTGCATTCAGCAGCACCAGGAGACCAGTATCTATTTCACACTCGATTTCAGAGCAGCTTACCCAATCCTACTCCTTCCACCTGTGAAATGTGTTGCTTTAGCTAGTGCTTTGTGATTATGGGCCATGAATTATTTATGCTTATATTGGGTATTGTCTGAAGTTCCTACCAAGGTGGCCTTAAACCCAATGCTCGCTTTCCTTACCTTATTACTTTGACTTCTGTGGAAAGAGCTATAATTCATTTAGCTAATAAAGTTGTTAAGATACAATATAATATTTATCTATCTTCATTAAAGAGAGAGAAAAGTAATAGACTTGTTTAATGGGCAAGCTCATTGCTGCCACTGCCCCAAGCAAAATTCATTTCTTACCCTTGGATCAGTGGCTTAGACATGGAAAATAAGTAGAGAATATAGAGACTTAGAAGGATGCAAAATGGTAGGGTGTGGATTAAAGAGTGATG
Organism: Tolypeutes matacus; assembly: GCA_026826555.1. Classification (NCBI taxonomy): domain Eukaryota; kingdom Metazoa; phylum Chordata; class Mammalia; order Cingulata; family Chlamyphoridae; genus Tolypeutes; species Tolypeutes matacus. The sequence continues at coordinate 1,706,275 of JAKSZT010054495.1, read as the reverse complement.
GGATATTTTAGTACAAACCCAGCCCATGAGATTTAGGGGAAGGGTTGTTAGAAGAAGAGTGATGAGACAAAACTAAAATAAACATTAGGCATAAACATTCAAAATGACCGGATGGGATTCTAATATGAAAACAACAATTTATTCTTTTTAGATGTCCATGATTTGAAGCATTTAATGAGGCAGTGGTTCTAGTGGTAATTTCCAGTTCCAAAAATTAGTGTTATCATTGACAAGTTGTGGTGTCTGTCCCCAATGATGGCAACAGTGATGTCTTCATGGGACAACCTCTGCACATGGTTTTTGGAAGTGTTCATGGATAGGTATTTTCCAGCGCTAGTATTCCATTTTGTTCTTAGTTAATCCAAGTAGGTTTCTGTTATTCTGGAAAGGAGAAGGGACTACAAAAGAGACTTCTGTGTGGTCTGCCTCATCTAATCCAGGCTCAGAAGAAGAGACATCTTCAGCTAATGGAGAAACATTTCTTCATTAGTCACTCAAAGTTTTACAGATATCAATAATCCAAAACTATTTCCTCCACTGCATTGTTTTTGTCCTCTAGTTTTATCCTAACCATGAATAGGGAGTAGAGGAGAGGGAACAGAACTGTAACCATTGTCTCTAAGAGACCAGATGAAAAAAAGCATCATAAATGGTTGTCAATCCTTAGTGTGAAGTTAGGAAATGGTCTAGAATAATGTTAATATTTGTAATAATAATTATGTTATTAATATCCACAATACATACAGAACAGATAAAATTAATGCACACTTCCAGCTCTTGGAACTGGCGTATTTGCTCATCTCATTTATTACAACCCTAAGAGCTATGTGCTATTTTTTTAAACAATTTATTGAAGTGTATCATTCATACATAAACATACATAAACTATACATGTTCAGTAAACATCGTGAACTTACAAAACAAACATGCATAACATCATACAGGACTCCCACACATCACCCCCACACACAAACACCCTGCATTGTTGTGAAACATTTGTTAACAAATCATGAAAGAGCATCATCAAAGTATTACTACTAACTATAGTCCATATCTTCCTCCCCTATACATTTTTTAAGGATTTATTTATTTACTTTTATCCATTTTTACCTCCTCCCCGCCATATTTGCTGTTTCTGTGTCCATTCGTTGAGAGACTCTGTGTCCATTTCCTGCCCTCTCTTCTCATCCTTCTCCTCCTGTCTTTACTGGGATTCAATCCTCGGAACCTCCAATGTGAGAGAGAGGCATCCTACCGCCTGCACCACTTTAGTTCCTGATTTTTCTGTGCGTCTTGTCTTGGCTTTCCCTTGTGTCACTCTCCTATTACATCATCATCTTGCTGCATGGCACACGGGGCCTGGAGGCGCACCCACACACAGGGCCTGACGGCACACCCATGCATGGGGTCTGATGGCTCACCCGCTCACGGGGCCTGGTGGAGCACCTGCACACGGTGCCTGGTGGCCCATGTGCCTTCTATATTTTCTTTTTTTTAAATTTTTACTGGGAGGTCCCGGGGATTGAACCCAGGTCCTTATGGTAGACGGACACCCAACTACCCAAGCCAAATCTGTTCCCCTCCTATCTCTTTTAAGGTTGACCAAAGATACCCAAAGTTACAGTCTTTTCCACACAGGATGTTCATATAATAAATCAGGCTTAGTTTATCACCAGCATTCTCAAAACCAGACCAAAGGAGAAAAACTAGGTCTGGGGACACATGCATTGCTTCTAATAGAGTGAATGTTTAGCCTACCCTGATTGTCACAAAATCAAGGCAGCAAGAATATTCGCATGCTCTGTGCTATTATCATCTCCATTTATAGATGAAGAAACTGTAACTTAGAATGGTTATGGAACTGACTCAAAGTTACACATGTAGGTGGAGGAGCCAATATTTGAAACTAGATGTTTGATTTCAAAACTCATGTTTCTAATGCTCTACCATTTGAAATAAGAAGGGTAGTAATATGATATGTGTGTGTGTGTATATATATATATCATAATATAGATCTTTAAAGAAAAATGAAGTAGAAGTGAAAGAATAAGTGTAAGGAAAGAAGAAGATGCCTCTTTATATGATAGTCACCGTACCTGCTGCTTTATATTTTTATCTTGTTTCATCTTTACAACAACCAAGATACATAAGTATTATATCCATTTTATATTTTATAAAACTGAAGTTCAAAGAGGTTAAGTAACTTGTTTAAGTTCATATAGCTAGCAAGCAATCAAGCCACAAAACAGACTCTTTTATGTCTGAATAAAGTAGAGAAAAGTGATTGTTACTAGTTTCCATAAATGTACCTTAGGAAATTGCCTAGGTTGTTAAGAAAAAAACCGTCCTTGTCAATGTGTAACCTTGCTTCTTTTTCCTTTAATGAGAAAATGGAGAGAGAAAGAGAGAGAGAGAGAGAGAGAGAGAGAGAGAGAGAGAGAGAGAGAGAGAGA
>JAKSZT010054495.1:1629665-1703812 GCA_026826555.1 Tolypeutes matacus | reverse complement strand
AGAGAGAGAGAGAGAGAGAGAGAGAGAGAGAGAGAGAGAGAGAGAGAATAAGTGAATAAGAGTTACTACATACCAGCTTAATATGGAACGACTCAAGTTTATGGTCTCTGGGTAAAGAAAGAGAACACCTTATATTTTATGTTTATTTCAACACACATTCAAAACTTGACTTCTCTCTAATGAATGAGACATTAACCTAGATAATAAACAATTCATAATTAGCCTGGTGATTTTCTCCCCGACATCTTCTATTATCTGAGAGATCAAAGAGTGAGAGAGACATAATTCTGGAACACAACCCAACATGATTTGAAAAAGAATTAGATAATGTGAAGTTGAGTGCAGAGGATTTTCCTCCACTCTTCTGATGCCTGACTTAGCATTGCATATGACACGCTAGTTTTCAACATCTAAATTAACCTCTTTCAGTTCTTTATCTTTCATCAATGGTATAACTAAAACTTTTTTACATTATTAGACAACAACAAATGTGAGTTCAGGAGAAGGCTCCCCACCTTCTCAACTTTCTCCAAGTTCCTAGCATTCATCACTAGTCTTGGACTGACTACCTTGTTTCCCTGTCATTGTTGTGTCATAAGGCAAAAGGGTAATACGTTCTAAAATATAGTGCTGGAAGTATTTATGAGAAAATACTACATGCATGGGGAGTGTGGACTAAAGACAGCAGTTGTGAGGCCACCACACTACTGGAGTGGAGAGTGCATGCTTATAAATAAATTGCTTGGATTACAATTTTTATTTCATGAGCCAGAAGTGTAACTAGTCACATAAAATACATACTTTTAGTTAAATATTTTATTTCATTGTCATTTGGGTTATGGGTTGTAAAACTTGTTTGATACTCACTATATCAATAAACAATCCTGTTTTGATATTTAGAATGACAGAGCTTATGAGTGATGCTCTCTGGGCACTACATGTGGCAATATGTGTTTAATAAATTTTGTCTCACTTTCTAGCTTCTGATGCAAAGTGAATTGAATGGTGCTTTAGGATGGCAAGAGAGTCATCCTAAAGTAGCAAAAACTTGGAAACAGTCCAGCAGACATGAATACCAAGAATTTTATGAAATTTGGTCATATTTTAGTGTTAAGTTCCAACAAAGAATGCAAGAGAAATTTGAAAGTGGAGGTATGTCAAACCATACTACATACCTAAGATGAATGAAAGCATTAAAGATCTAGAGAAATTGACATTTAATTAGGACATTTTAAAGATCAATAAATATTTATTTATCATGTATTATATGCTGGACATGTTTCCAGTTCTTGGGTTACAACACGGAGAAAAGCAAACTTGTTTTCTGTTCTTATGGAGCCTACATTCCATGGAAGAGATAACCAATAAACTAATAAACAAATGTATAATAAAATGTCACATAGTGATACGTGCTATGATGGAAAAATAGGGGAATGTGAATTATGTGAGATAGCGTGCTTATGAAAAAGTGTTATTTGAACAGAAACCTGAATAATAAGAAGGAGCTGACCATAGGAAGACCCAAGGCAGGAGGTTTACAGGTAGGGGTGAATACAAGTTTGGATGGATTGAGAGAAAGAATGATGGCATGGATGGCCCAGCAGAGTGAGAAAGGGAGGCAGTGATAGAATATGAAGCAAGATAAGAAATCAAAGTCAAATACAGTGGAGACCATATTAGAACACTTGAATTATTCCTAAATGCTATGGGAAACAGACTCCCTATTCATATTGAAAACCTGAATAACTTTACTTATTGTGATACCTGCACAGTCTTGCTGAAAATCTATATAAGCAAAAGTATAAAAACTTTATAGAAGGGCAGGGTCCCCAAACTGGAGAATTAACAAGTACACTATATTTTTTTCTGAAAGCCAAGGAATAATTTTGAACAGACATCTTACACCATCAACCTCTCCCTCATTCCTTACTCTTGCTGACACCCCGACTAATTTTGGAGATATTATACTCCCATTTTTTGCTTAGAGTGTGATCTATTTTTGCATATGATGTTTTTTTTTTCTGTCACTCATATTTTATTTATTTTTTAACTTTTAAAATTGAAGTTATTATTCATACAGGAACATTCATAAACAATAAAGGTATAGTATTGCATATGATGTTGACTGATGTAATTAGAGAAGAAAACCAGCATGGGGATTTCAAGTGTTGGTTTCTTGACTCGGCCATTCTTATGTATGGAAAAGGGAAAGAATAAAATAGAAATATGGACCCCCTAAAGAAAACTAATCATTAAAAAGGGTTGCAACACTGGATATTTTTGTATTGCAACTCAACTCACAAATCTGGCCATCACAGCTTCAAGAATGAGAATGAGCATCTCTGAAAAACCCACAGCTAATGCTGAAAAATTTCCTCTCATATAATTCCTGAATAGCTTTCAAATGTGTTGGATTTTAAAAGTATAATTAAAACTTTTTGTTCTCCTTTACTTTGTTAGCCAGCTGTGGGATCATAGTAATAAAGAAAATAAGACTTTTTTCTTTTAACTACTTAAAACATTTGCTGGATTTAAACAGAAATTATTCTTTTATATATTTAAAAACCCTCATATCTCTTTAGATCAAGGGATAATTAAATTGAGTTCCAGTCAAATGAAATTTTAAATATATAAGCTGAGAAAAAGCCAATGAAGAGATTCAAAAATATTATCATTTTCCATAAATTAGGTTTTTTAAACAAAATAGCAAAATTTGAATTGGGATAGAAACCTCTGAGGTAGTTTTTACAGTTATTTGCTATCATGCCAAATATATACCCTTGCTGCATATATCATTATTACCATCCTAGGAAATTTTCACTTTTCCTTGTTGTAATACTGCTCATTGGGAATTTCCCATTTCTGTTGTGAGTAGTGTGGAGGATGGTTCAAGCTTACTGATTAATATTTGATTTTTCCTTTAGCTACCAAAAAATACAGTTTGAGATTCCCTTTAGAAAAAGATGATTTTGTAATCATTAGTCCTTTACAAATGTTCATTAATTTACAAATATTTGTCGAATTACAGGTACTTTTAAGTTTCCTATTGGAAACAAAAAGGAAAGAAAAGCCCATTCCCACATGTTTTCTCTAATCTTTCTTTCGGGGTCAAAAATTTGGTCAAATATGGATATCATGTTATTTGACTTATTGTGGTGGGGAATCATAGATTTCAAGCGAATTGTGTCCTTTTTTTGGGCTGTAGCAGAAACCTCTTAGTTGTCATGTTAGATGCTCTTGGTCACACCTGTCTCCAGAGCCTATGGCCTCATGTTTCACTTTAGTCACTGTTTTGATGACCAAGTCAGAGAGAGAGCTGCCTGACTTCATGCAAACACAACCCAATACTTTATTTTAAGCACATATCACTTGCTTTGAGAATCTTGCTCCTGAGATTCCCTATTGTGGGTAAGCCATGAGGTGCCTGATGACCCAATCAGTAATGATGTGTGCACAATCAATAAGTGAAGGGCATTTAATGCCCCTTGGAATCACAATTGGTCAATGAGAGACAGGAGGTAATTGATAAATTCTTTTTTTCTCTGCCACACAGTCCTGAGATGCAATAGTTTATATGACTTCTCAGAAGACAGCTCTAAAGATTAAGCAATCAGTTGGGATAGATCGAATATGTGGCCATATATTAATGAATCCTTTCATATTTTCTCTCCCTGTCTCTGCCTCACTCCCTTTTCCCTTCACTTCTGCTATTCTGAAATTGTACTTCCTGACATATTAGTAGCACATAAGTTTTTGTCTTGGGCTTTACTTTCTGGGAACCCAGGCTGAGAAAGGGTAGTGAAGCAAAAATAATCACACCTAATTTTTCTAAAAGTGATGCAATCTGATTCAGACTTCTAATTTTCTTGCAAATTAAATAAACATTTCTAGGAGTCATTGGGGTTGTTCTTGAATATTCAAAATCTCATCATTCATGGCAAATGATAAGATTGCATATTTTAGCTCTCTTGAATCTAAGCATGGCAATGTGAATGTTAATGAACTATGAGTACAACCAACATGTGTCTCATCCAGGCAGAATTTTATTAGACAGTGCATGATTTTCCATTTCTTTCTCCATGCTAAGAAAGCACCTCTTTTAACCAGGGTCACTGAATTACTACAAAAAGCAAAATCCCTTTCTGACCTGTGTTGAACATGGATCATGAGCATGACATAAAACATTTTTTGGATGAAGTTTCAGAGCTTTGAGATGATATGTTTCCTCACCATAATATAGTTCATCTTAACTGATAAAGCATACTCTTTTTCCAAAGTAAAAGAGACCAGACATCAGTTTTATGAATTAAGCAGACTGAGCAGACTCATAAGAACCTTAGTCTGGAAAATAGGTTTACAGGAAATAGAACGGGAGAAGAAGGTTGTGAACCAATGTCCATATGGGCAAAATATATAATAAGGTGGAAGTGTGTAGTTATACAGTGGAAGGGCATGACAGTGGTGTTATGATTCTTTTAGGTTGGGTGGTGCTGTTTTGTCAGGGGGGTGGGGTGGGGAAGGTGGGTTGGACTGTCCTGGAACTGGGGGGAGAGGGTTGGGAGATAGAAGAGGTGAACACTGGGGATTGGCGGGTACATGGTTGACACTACAATGTTGGTAATGCTCTTTTGGCAATATGGCAAGTGAGGTTTCCTGGCTTGTGGTATTGGATGTGGGTGTCATTTGGGACAGGGCACACCCGAGGCAAGCTTTCAGGGAGTGTATGAGTGTTCATCTTGCCATAGTGTGTTATATCAGTGGGTGGAGACCCACATAATGAGAGGCAAGTTGGTGGACTCCCATCCTGGGGAAGCCTGCTATGTTCTCAAATACAGGAGCAGGTGTCTTACAGAAGCACAGACAGTTCCTAATAAGGGAGGGCAAACCAGTGTGTATAGCCCTCAGTGTTGTTGCAAGTAACTATGCATCTTGTTCTTCAAGGAGTGGAGCCTGGTGGTTGCCATGGGTCCTGATGGAAGGGGGAGGGAGGAATAGAATAAATGGAACAGGGGGCATTTTGTGGGAGATGGAAGCATTCTACACGATCTTGTTATGATGGATACAGGCCATGTTGAATTGCACCAAAATTATAAAAGTTTATGCTCCAAAATGTAAACTACTGACCATGGTTGGTATCTATGCTTCAATACTTGTACATCAGTTGTAACAAATGTACCATCCACATATAAAATTTTATTAACAGAAGAAGGGGGGAAAGGGCAAAAATGTTGGTATATGGGAGTTCCCTGTATTCTGTACTTGAATTTTCTGTAACCTAAAACTTCTTTAAGGACAAAATGAAAAAAAAAAAAAAGTAAGACACTGGAAGAACAAATAGAAGAAAATGTTACTGCACATATAGGACAAGAGATCTTACAGTGATGAAAGGCAAAATGTCAAAAAAAATTTTATTATTTTTTCATTATCCCAAATTTTTATTTTTTTAAATTCTTTTTGTATTTTATTTTGTATTTTTAAAACTTTCATTATTATTTCATTTTCTTATTAATTGTATTTGGCTATTTTATTTGCTTCAATTTGGAAGATGTTTTGGATCACAGAAGGGTTACAACTGTGACAGGGGAGGATCATTGGTTCAGGGTGTCAGTGACAGGGGATACATGAGAAGAAACTCACCTGGGCATATATATAATGCATGTAAATGTGTTCAAATGTTTATGGGGCATTGTCATGGTGGGTGGAGATTCATACAATAAACAAAGGAATATCAAATCCCCATCCTGGGGAGCTCTGCCACACTCTCTAATGGATCAGCAAGAATTCCCTGAGTACAGGGGCAATGACTAGTGAAAGAAATGGTCCATTAATGGGTCCTTCATATTGATGACTGTGTGTATGAACCTTTACTCTTAAAATTGAAACTTAGCCTCACATTATAGGGTGCCTAAGAATTGCCTCCTGGGAGTCTCCTTGTTGCTCAAATGTGGTCTATCTCTAAACTGAACTCAGCATATAAATACATTACCTTCCCCCCAGCATGGGCCATGAATCCTGGGAATGAGCCTCCCTGGTACCGAGGGATTACCACCAAGCACCAACTAGTGATGCAACTGGAAAAACACCTTAAACAAACGGGGGGAAGCTAAAGACAAATGAGTTTCTATGGGAGGTCACTCCAGAGGTTACACTTATGTACATCTCAGTTGGATCTCTTTAACTGCCATGGATACTACCCCAAATAGTGGGATTCCTGAGGGTCCTGGAGAGATCCAGACACTATTTTCAGAGCAGATAGCTCAAGAGTTTGGTTCCTTGCCAGTGGGCCCTACTTTGGAATTTATGCTCCCTTGTGTGACAGAGTTGAACTCAGTTGTGGTTTCCCTACAGTTGGCTCTTCTGTCCTTCTATTTGAACCTATAATTAGTACTAAAGTTGGTAGGTATACGTCCAAGAGACTTAAGTCTGGGATGTACATGTCCCAGCTGAGCCCTGAATCTCAAGAGAGGTGCAACACCTGCTCTCTAGTTCATTGGTCTCACCAAGGAGAACTAACATGGAGGTGATTATGGACTAATACCATACCAAGGAACTGAGAGAGTCTACAACCACCAATAAGAGAATTCCATCCACCGGCCTTATAGGAAAACAGGCCCCTCTCAATTAGAGGTGGAGTGGACATCATCACTCCCAAATCCTCAGAATTGGGTAATGAACTATGGACTAAAGTAGACTTACTGGTATTGTATTATAGACTTATTGTGATTCTAGCAATGGAAGAAATTATATCATTGATATGGAGGCACTGGCCACTGGAGGATTTGAGGGTACGGAGAGGGAAAAACAGGTGTAATATGGGGGCATTTTCAGGACTTCGGAATTGTCCTGAATGACATTGCAATGACAGATAGAGGTCATTATAAATCTTGCCATAACCTATAAGATTGGATGGGAGAGAGTGTAAACTACAATGCAAACTTTAATCCATACTTAGTGGCAATGATCCAAATGTGTTCATCACTTGCAATGATTATATCTCACTAATGAAGGATGTTGATATTGCAGGAAAATGTGGGAGGTGTGGGGAGCAGAGCATATGGGAATCTCTTATAATTTTTTTTTTAAAAACTTTATTTTGTACATTTAATGATTGAAAATATAAACAATTAAAAACTAAAAAGTAAGCACAGATGAATGAATATATACATTTCTCAATTAAATATATTGGATACATATAAATTTTTTTAAAATCAAACAGTATATTACACAATATATTTGGTTCATCGTAATGCATTCAAACAGTATTTGTCCTTTTGTGTCTGGCTTGCTTCACTCAACATAATGTCCTCCAGGTTCATCCATTTTGCCATATGCTTTATGACTTCATTTCTTCTTACAGCTGCATAATATTCCATCGTGTAAATGTGACATTTGTATAATCCAAGTATCTATCTTTAAAATTATATATATATATATATATATATATATATATATATATATATATTAGAGACATGTGAGAGCAGATTTGATTGGCTTGAAGATAGATTCAGTGATTTTGAAGACAGAACATCTTAACTGGGAAAGATCAGAGAAAAGAATGGAAAAATGGAGCAGAGTCTCAGGGCAATGAATGACAACACAATATGCACAAACACTCATTATTGGTTGTCCCAGAATGATTAGAGAATATTTAAGGTAATAATGACAAAAACTTCCCAACCCTTATGAATGACATAAACATCAATATCCAAGAAGGACATCACCACAAACAGAATAAATCTGAGTAGATTTATCCCGAGACACCTACTATTCAGAATGACAAATATCAGAGATAAAAAGAGGATTCTGAAAGCAGCAAGAGGAAAGCAAAGCATCACATACAAGGGAACCTCCTTAAGATTAAGTGCCAAACTCTCATTAGAAACCATGGTGGCAAGAAGAAAGTGGTTTGATGTCTTTGAGGTACTGAATGAGAAAAACTGCCAGCCAAGTATTCAGTATCTGGCAAAACAATTCTTCAAAAATGAGGGTGACTTCAAAGTCTTCACAGACAAACAAACCTGATAGAATATGTCTTTTAAAGAAGAGCAGAATTACAAGTGATACTAAAGGGAGTGCTGCATCCTGAAGGGAAAATAAAAGGACAAGAGCTTTGGAGAAGAGTATAGAAATGAAGATTATTAGGAAGGGTAAATTAAGGTGTATAAACACAGACAATAATATGATAAGACAACAGAAAGCCAAAGGACAAAATGGATGAAGTAAGTAATGTCTTTCCAGTAATAACATTGAATATTAATGGCTTGAACTCTCCAATCAAAAGACATAGACTGATAGAATGGATAAAAAATATAAGCCATCTATATATTACCTCAGATGTAAGGACACATACAGAATAAAAGTGAAAAGTTGGAAAAATATATTCCATGCAAATAGTAACCAAAAAAGAGCTCGAGTAACAATACTAATATTGGACAAAACACATTTTAAATGCAAAGCTGTTATAAGGAATGAAGAAGGTCATTATATATTAATAAAAGGGCAATTCAACAAGAAGAAATAACTATACTAAATATTTATGCACCTAACCTGAGTGCAACGAGATACATGAGACAAACACTGGCAATGATGATTGAAGAAATAGATGTCTCTAAACTAATAGTTGGAGAATTCAATACACCACTCTCAGTATTGGATAGAACATCTGGACAGAGCATCAATAAAGAAACAGAGAGCTTGAAAAATATGGTAAATGAACTAAACCTATCAGATACCTATAGAGCATTGCACCCCAAAAAAGCAGTATATACATTCTTTTCAGGTGCACATTGATCCTTCTCCAAGTTAGACAATAGAATATGTCTTTTAAAGAAGAGCAGAATTACAAGTGATACTAAAGGGAGTGCTGCATCCTGAAAGGAAAATAAAAGGACAAGAGCTTTGGAGAAGAGTATAGAAATGAAGATTATTAGGAAGGGTAAATTAAGGTGTATAAACACAGACAATAATATGATAAGACAACAGAAAGCCAAAGGACAAAATGGATGAAGTAAGTAATGTCTTTCCAGTAATAACATTGAATATTAATGGCTTGAACTCTCCAATCAAAAGACATAGACTGATAGAATGGATAAAAAATATAAGCCATCTATATATTACCTCAGATGTAAGGACACATACAGAATAAAAGTGAAAAGTTGGAAAAATATATTCCATGCAAATAGTAACCAAAAAAGAGCTCGAGTAACAATACTAATATTGGACAAAACACATTTTAAATGCAAAGCTGTTATAAGGAATGAAGAAGGTCATTATATATTAATAAAAGGGCAATTCAACAAGAAGAAATAACTATACTAAATATTTATGCACCTAACCTGAGTGCAACGAGATACATGAGACAAACACTGGCAATGATGATTGAAGAAATAGATGTCTCTAAACTAATAGTTGGAGAATTCAATACACCACTCTCAGTATTGGATAGAACATCTGGACAGAGCATCAATAAAGAAACAGAGAGCTTGAAAAATATGGTAAATGAACTAAACCTATCAGATACCTATAGAGCATTGCACCCCAAAAAAGCAGTATATACATTCTTTTCAGGTGCACATTGATCCTTCTCCAAGTTAGACAATAGAATATGTCTTTTAAAGAAGAGCAGAATTACAAGTGATACTAAAGGGAGTGCTGCATCCTGAAAGGAAAATAAAAGGACAAGAGCTTTGGAGAAGAGTATAGAAATGAAGATTATTAGGAAGGGTAAATTAAGGTGTATAAACACAGACAATAATATGATAAGACAACAGAAAGCCAAAGGACAAAATGTATGAAGTAAGTAATGTCTTTCCAGTAATAACATTGAACATTAATGTCACAAGACAAGCCTCAAAAAAGTTAAAATATCAAATTATACAAAACACTTTCTCTGATCCTAACTGAATGAAGCTGGAAATCAATAATAGACAGAAAAAGGGAGAAGACACAAATATATGGAGATTAAAAAAAAACACTCTTAATCATTGGGTCAAAGAAGAAATTGCAAGAGAAATCAATGAATATCTTGAGACAAATGAAAATGAGAACACAACATATCAAACCTTATGGGACACCAGAAAGACAGTGCAGAGAGGGAAATTTATATCCTTCAATATTTACATTAAAATAGAAAAAAAAAGACCTAAAATTGAAGATCTACACCTGTAGGAAATAGAAAACAAACAGCAATCTAATAGCAAACCAAGCTGAAGGAAAGAAATAGTAGAGATCAGAGAAGAAATAATTGAAATTGAGAACCAAAAACAAACAAACAAGCAAACAAACAAAAACAAACATGCAATATAAAGAATCAACAAGACCAAAAGTTGGTTGTTTGAGAAAATCAACAAAATCGACAAACTTTTAGCTATACTGACAGAGAAAAATAGAGAGAAGATGCAAATAAATAAACTCAGAAATGGGAGGGGAAACATTACCACTGACTCCACAGAAATAAGATAGATCATTAGCCAAAACTCTGAACAAATGTATGCCAAAAAAACTAGACAATGGAGACAAGGTGGACAAATTCCTAAACACACATGAAACACGTACACAGATACTAGAAAAAATAGAAGACCTCAACAATTAATTACAAGTGAAAAGATTGAAACAGTCATCAAAAACCTCCCAAAGATGGAAATCCTGTGACCAGATGGCTTCACAGGTGAATTCTACAAATCATTCAATGATGATCTAATCTTGCTAAAATTTTTCCAATAAATTACACAGGAAAGAATGCTATCAATCTCATTCTATGAAGCCAATATCACACTAATACGAAAACTAGATAAAGATACTAAAAAAAAAAGAAAAGAAAAGAAAAGAAATTTCAGAGCAAATCTCTAATGAATATAGATGCAAATATCCTCAACAAAATACTTACAAACTGAATCCAAAAGCCAAATAAAAGAAATATACACCACCAAGTGGATTTTATCCCAGGAATTCAAGGGTGGTTCAACACAAGAAAATAAAATATTGTAATAAACCACATTGATAAATTGAAGAAGAAAAAATCATATGATTCCCTTAATTGATGTAGAAAAAGCATTTGAAGAAATATACCACCCTTTCTTGTTAAAAACATTCCAAAAAATAGGAATAGAAGGAATCCTTCTCAATATGGTAAAGTACGTATATGCAAAACCTTCAGCTTCCATTGTACTCAACGATGAAAGACTGAAAGTTTTCCCACTTGAATCAGGAACAATACAAGGATGCCTACTGCCAAAGTTATTTTTCAATATTGTCCTAGAGATTCTAGCTAGAGCAAATAGGCTAGATAAACAAATAAAAAGCACCCAAATAGGAAAAGAATAAATGCATTACTATGAACCAAATATATTGTGTAATATATTGTTTGATTCAAAAAAAAAATTTACATGTATCCATTACATTTAATTGAGAAATGTATATATTTATTCATGTGTTTACTTTTTAGTTTTTAATTGTTTATGTTTTCAATTATTAAATGTACAAAATAAAGTTAAAAAAATAAAAATAGAAAATAAAAATAAATAAAAAAATAAAAAAAATAAAACTTTCACTATTTGCTGATGACATGATCCTATCTAGAAAATCCTTAAAAATCCACAACAAAGCAATTAGGCTTAATATATGAGTTCATCAATGTGGCGGGAAACAAGATTAATGCAGAAAAGTCAATAGCGTTTCTGTACACTACTGATGTGCAATCTGAGGAGTCAATCAGAAAAAAATCCATTTCTAATAGCAACTAAAACAATCAAATATTTAGGAATAAACTTAACCAAGCCCATAAAGGACCTGTATTCAGAACACTACAAAACATTGCTAAAAGAAACCAAAGAAGACATAAATAAATGGAAGAACATTATGTGTTCATAGATTGGAAGAATAATTATCATTAAGATGTCAACCCTACCACAACTGATTTCCGTATTTAATCCAATCCCAATAAAAATCCCAACAGGTACTGGGGCCGGGGATTGACCCGGGACCTTATACATGGGAAGCAGGTGCACAATCACTTGACCTATATCCAATTCCCCCCAATAGACTTTTTTTCTTTGCAGAAATGGAAAAGCCAATAATCAAATTTATTTGGAATGGTAAGGGGCTCCGAAAAGCATAAAAAGGTCTTTAAAAAGAAGAATGAAGTTGGAGAACTCTCACTTCCTGGCTTTAAAGTATATTACTTAGCTACAGTGGTTTCAGGCATTGTCCCAACCACACTTTAATCCTCACAAAAGCCTTTTGAGATAGGTATTAATATTATCTCCCTGCCCATTTCATACTCAGTTGAAACTGACACTCAGAAATTTTGAGACTTTCCTCCAAGATTTCTCAACTAGTAAGTGATAATGTCAGGTTTGGAACTCAGGCAATGCGGTTCTAGAACCCTACACATAGTGCCCCAAGAATTGCAATAGAAAATCTGGAGGGAGCACAGGGCATGGCCAGAAAGTGAGAAATCCATTTATTACTGGGAATGCAAGTTCGAATACCTTAGTGGCCAGACATGTACTGTACATGTGTGAACCTTGTGCAGGATATGAGGCAGCAGTCATTCCTGTAGTGAACTGGAGACCCCATGTCTCACCTAAGTTTAGCCATATAAAATGTAGTTTTCAATCTTGGCTTTTCATCTTTTAAGAGTTGTCCTTTCCTCCTCATTGCCTTTTAAATTTCTTCAGTCTACTTAAATGGAGAGGAGCACTAAAGGGCATCATTTTGCAATGCTCTAGTTCAATTCCTTCAGGGTAGCCTGAAGATTGATAGAAATGGAGTTAGAATCTATCATTAGTAGTCTCCCACAGAATGCAATTTTGCCCTCCTCTGGTGTGTGCACCCATGTGTATATGCATGCACACGAGGGTATGCATATAGAAGTGCTGTTCAGTAGATCTGAAACAAGTACCTTTACCTTTATATTTGCCCATGTGTGTACCTCATTATTTTTGTCTCTAATGAAAGTTAACCATTATAGTCACAGTGTTTCTCTAAAAGTGGTGGATAGAAAATTTATTAGCATTTCTTGTCTTTATGGTCAGACTCTCTCAAATTTTCTCCAATTTATTTGGAAAATGAGAGCATCATTTATTCAAACCTATCTGCACTAATTTGATCAACTTTTTCAGATAACATTGACTAACTGAAATTTGATTCATAGGGTTCCTATAGCAAGTCAAACAGAGGCATCTGCATTGCAATATTCTCCACAGTCATATCAATGGGTTTAACTCCATTTAAAAAAGTTTGTTTAGCCCAGGTGCCCATTCATTCCAAAATCAGTGCTGATCTATGTAGAATAGAAAATGGATAACAAGGAGATTTTCAAGAGGTAACTCTCAGGCATTAATTTTATTTAGGCTAAGCTTCATTTTTACAGGAATAAGATTCATGAGTATAAGCATTAAGATTGAATATTTCAAATATAGGTCTGTTTTCATTTCTTAGGCATGGCTTATATATTCCAGAGATTTTTTGCCATTTTACTGAGAAAGTGTCAAGACTCCCCAGGAGTGGATTTTAATATTTTGTTATCTACTGTGTGGACTTCTATCTATCAAGAAAACCTGCCTATGACCACATGAACACATTAATATCCCATAGAAGTATGATTTAAGTGTGTTTTCCCCCATATAACTCACCACTATCAACACCCTGTACTAGTGACATAGCTTTGTTATAGATTCTGAAAGAACAGTCTTATAATTGGATTCTTAACTACAATCCTCAGCCAGCCCAGAGTTCACTGAGTTGTACTGTTGTCTGTTTTATCCTCTAATTTTCCTTCTAGCATCATGTACGGCACAAACATTCTCCTTCCAACCCCGTTCACACTCACACTTCAGTGCCATTAATTATGCTCATATTGCTGCACCACCATCACCTACGTTCATTGCCAAACCATTACCATCAACCTTTATAAAAATTCTGCCAAGGTTAAACATTGGCTCACCCATCTCTACTCCTTTTCTCTCTTCTGATAACCTATTTTCCTGATGCCACCTCCGTGACTTTCAATATCCTTAGTTCATATTGGTCAGATACTGCAATATTTGTCTTTTTGTGACTAGCTTACTTCACTCAAGATAAGGTCCTCGAGGTTCATCCATGTTGTCACATGTGTCAGTACTTCATTGCTTCTACAACTGAAAAATATTCCATCTTATGTATATACAACCTTTTTTAATCCATTCATTTGTTGGTAGACACTTGGGTTGCTTACATCTTTTGGCAATTGTGACTAAGGCCACTATGAACATGGTTGTGCTTATATCTGTTCATGTCCCTGCTTTCAATTCTTCTGGGTATATACTTAGTAGTGAGATTGCCAAGTCATATGGCAATTCTATACTTAGCTTCCAGAGGAACCATTAAAACATCCTTGTCAGTGGCTGCACCAGTCTACATTCTCACCAGCAGTTATTCAAATTTCTCCCCATCCTCTTCAACACTTGTAATTTTCTCTTTTTTTAATAGCATCCAGCCTAGTAGGTATAAAATGATATCTTATTGTAGTTTTTTTTTTTTGTTTGTTTGTTTTTTACCAGGAGGTTCCAGGGATTGAACCCAGGTCCCTCCATATGGGAGATGGATGCCCAACCTTTTGAGCCACATCTGTCCCGCTCTCATTGTAGTTTTGATTTACAATTCCCTAACCGCCAGTGATGTTGAACAACTTTTCATGTGTTTTTTAGCCATTTGTATTTCCTCTTTGGAAAAGTGTCTATTCAAGTCTATTGCTCATTTTAAAATAAGTTTTTTTATATTATTTAGTTGTAAGTTTTCTTTATATGTTCTGGATATTGGACTCTTATGGGAATAAGTGGTTTCCAAATATTTTCTCCCATTTGAGAAGGTTGCCCTTTCACTGTCTTGACAATCCTCTTTGAAGCACAGCTTTTAATTTTGAGGAAGTCCCATTTATCTATTTTTTCTTTCATTGCTCATGATTTGGGTGTAAATTTCGTGAAACTACTTCCTATCACAAGTTCTCATATATGCTTTCCTACATCATCTTCTAGGAGCTTTAATGTCCTGGATCTTTTATTTGGGTATTTGATCCATCCTGAGTTAATTTTTGTATAGGGCATGAAATAGGGATCCTCTTTCATTCTTTTGGGTATAGGTGCACAGTTCTCCCAGGCGCATTTGTTGAAGATACTATTCTGTCCCAGTTGAGTGGGCTTGGCAGCCTTGTCAAATATCAGTTGGCCATAAATGTGTGGGTTTGTCTGAATGCTCAATTCAGTTCCATTGGTCAATATGTCTATTCTTGTATGAATACCATACAGTTTTGATCACTGAAACCTACCCTAATGCTTAACAGTTACTACTGAAAACCTCCTTTTTACTCAAACGTGACCTCATTCTAAGCCAAACTCAGAAATAAACTCATTACCTTTCCCCTGACATGGAACATGACTCCTAGGGATGAGACTCCCTGGCACTGGGGGATTATCACCAAGTGCTAACCAGTGATGTATTTGGAAATAGACCTTGACCAAAAGGGGAGGCATTAAATTAAAAAAGAGTTTTTATTACTAAGAGATTTCAACGTTAGTCAGGAGGTCATTCTGGAGGTTATGCTTATGCAGGTTTCAGGCAAATTTCACTTACTGCCATAGTAAACAAAACCTCAAGCAACAGTGCTTCTGAAGGCTCTGGGGATGACTAGACATTATAGGCAAGGCAAAGTCTCATGAAATCAACACTTCTTTGGTGGGCCCTATTTGGGCATATATAATAATCTATTTCCTAAATATAATAGAGTTAGACTAACGTATAATTTTCCTTTTCATGATTTTACTATACCTTTTATTTGAACCTATAATTATCACTAAACCGATTAAATATATGCCTCATACACTTAAATCTTCAGTCTGTTCATAAACCAGTTGATCCCTGAATCCCATCAGAGTTGTGGCTACAATCTACTCTCCAGTTCTTCAGATTTGCCCGATACAACTAACAAAATGATGAAGATGGAAAAGTCCCATCCCCACAAAAAACAAAGAATATACACAATTGCAAGCAAAACAGTTACATCCACCTTCCCAATACTATATAATCCCTCTCTTAATGTGAAGTAGAGTGAACATCATCCCAAATTCCTCATGATTCAAGAATGAACAAATACAAAGAGTGAGAGTAACCATAGACCAATGGAGATTTATTGTTATTGTAGTTATCATCATGTGGTAATAGAAGAACTTGTAATATTTATATAAAGATAGTGGTTAAGAGAGGTTCAGAGGCGGGATAGGGATGAATAGGTGGAACACAGGGCATTTTTAGGGCATTAAATTTTTTTCTGTGTGGTACTACAATGACAGATACATGACATTATACATTTGTCAAAGCCTATAAAACTGTATAGCACAAAGTGTATACCATGAACTATAGTCCTTGATAAGTTGCAATTCTTTAATATGTGGTTCATCAATTGTAACAAATTACCACACTAATGCAAGATGTTAATAATAGGGGGAAATGTGTATTTCAGTGGGGCTGGGCTTAGGTGGGAATCTCCTATACATTTTTAAAATTTTATTGAATTTTATCATTGGTACATGAACATATATAAACAATGAGTGTATAGTAAAAGTTGTGAACTTACAAAACAAATGTGCTTAACATCATACAGGGGTCCCATACATCAACCCACCATCAACACATTGCATTGCTGTGAGACATTTGTTACAAATTATGAAAGATTATCATCAAACTCTTAGTACTAACTATAGTCGATATCTTACATTTGGTCTATTTTTCCCCCAACCCACCTTAATATTATTTTTAAAATATATTTTCATTACAGAAGTTGTGAACTTACAAAAAAATCATGCACATTTGTAAAATTCCCATACAGCACTTCATCAACACACCACACCATAGTGGAACATTTGTTACAGTTTATGAGGTAATATCATCAGACTATTACCAACAATCATGATCCATAGCATACATTTGGCACACTTTTTCCATACTCCCTAATTATCAACACAGTACATCTTTGGCATAGATATATGAGTATTATAGTAATGCTGTTAACCACAGTCCATAGGTCACAAAAATTGTGTCTTTCCCATGTTTTCCATATTCCAACCACCCTGCAATTTTGATGCATATCTGCTCTAGCTCAGAGAAGGACATTCTTGCATATGTACAACCAAACAATTCTCATCTACCTCTGGGTTCACTGTGTTATTCAGTCTCTAGATTATTCTCTAGCTTTCTTTCAATTGACACTTACATACTTAGACTTCCTGTTTCAGCCACATTCCCCTTTATAAACCAGCTTTTACTCACTATAATGTGTTACCATCACCTCTATACATTTCCACATTTTTACAGTAAAGTTAATTAAAACTTTTACATACACTAAGTATCAGTAGTCCTTCTCAGCCCTCCTCTTAACTCCTAAAAACCTCTACTCTATGTTTTTTTTTAAAGTTCTTAGAGCTGTTCTCTTTTTTTTTTTTTTATTTTTTTTATTATGGGTAAAAATCAAAATTCTCACAATACATACAAACATTTGTAAAATGATATATAAATATATATGCATATATGTGTATTTGCTTACAAAAATGTTATTTTTTATATATATATATATATATACATATATTTTAAGAGGTGCTTAGATTACCTAAAATATTATATGGAACCCACTCGGATTCCCATGTTGCCCACCTCCCACACCTCCCATTGGAGTGGACATCACCATCCCAGTCGCCTCTGGATTGGGGGAAGAACTATGGACTAGAGTGGACTTGATGGTATTCTCTTGCTCACATATGGTGATTCTTGCAATGCAAGAAATTATAACAATGAGGTGGAGCCAGTGGCCACTTGACAGTTTTTTGGGTAGGGAGGGGATGAGCAGTTGAAATACAGGGGCTTCTTTGGGAGTTGGAGGTTGTCCAGAGTACTGTTGTGGCAATGGATGTAGGCCATTTTAAATCAGCACACACCACTCAGAACTGAGTGGGAGAGAGTGTGCTCTATGTTTTGCTTTCATTCATTTATTCCTTACATTTAGTTCATATTAATGAGACCATGCAATATTTGTCTTTTTGTGTCTGGCTTACCTCATTTAGTATAATGTCTTCAAAATTCATCCATGCTATCATATGTGCCCCAATTTCATTTCTTCTTACTGCAGCACAGTATTTCATCTTAAGTGTATACCACATTTTGCTTATCCATTCATTGGTTGATGGACACTTGGGTTGTTTCCATCTTTTGGCCATTGTGAATAATGCTGCTATGAACATCGGTGTGCAGATGTCTGTTCATGTCACAGTTTTCAGTTCTTCTGGATATATTCCTAGTAGAGGAATTATGGATCATATGGCAGTTCTATATTTAGCTTCCTGAGGAACCACCAAACTGTCTTCTACATAGGCTGCAGCATTTTAAAACCCCAAAAGTGAAGGAGTGTTCCTATTTCTCCCCATCCTATCTAGCACTTTTTGTTTTCTGTTTTTTTTTTTTTTTAATATTGACCATTCTGTGCAGTGTGAAATGATATTTCATTGCCCTTTTGATTTGCATTTCTCTAATAACTAGTGAGATGGAGCATTTTTTTCATGTGCTTTTTGGACATTTGTATTTCATATTTGGAGAAATGTCTTTTAAAACTTTTGCCCATTTTTAAATTGGGGAATCCCCTATACTTTTGATGTAAATTTTATGTAATCTATAACTTGAATAAAAATTAATTTTATTATGAGTTTAAAATAAATAAATAAAAGGGAAATGGATAGGCATATATCTCATAGGTCACAATACATCATCACTCACTAATACCTTTTGGGTTTTTTTTTTTTAATAATTTAAAATTTTTTTAAAAAGATACTTAGATTACATAAACATTACACAAAAAATATAGGGATTCCCATATGCCTCACTCTCCATGCCTCCCATAACCTCCCGCAAGAACAGCACCCTTCATTAGTGTGGCACATTCATTGCAATTGATAAACGCATCCTGGGGCATTGCCACTGAGCAAGGACCATAGTTCATGTTGTAGTCTACTCTCTCTCCCACACAATTCTTCATATTATGGGATGATATAAAATGGTTTATACCTGTCGTTGCAATGTCATTCACGATGATTCCCAAGTCCTGAAAAAGCGTATTACAACGTTTTTTCTCTCTCTCTGCCCCCAGAGCCTCCACTGTCCACTGGCTCCAAATCAATGTTGTAATTTCTTCCATTGCTGGAATCAAAATATGTTTATAGTAGAATACCAGTAAGTCCACTCCAGTCCGTAGTTCATTCTCCAATCCTGAAGATTCTGGGATGGTGATGCCCATTCCACCTCTAATTGAGAGGGGCTTTGATCCCATACAGCTAATGGATGGGACTCTCTTGCTTGCAGTTGTAGGCTCTCTCGTTTCCTTGGTATGGTGGTTGTCAGTCCTCACCTCCTTGTTAGTTGTCCTGGGTGAGTCCAATGAACTGGAGAGTAGATGCTGCAAATCCACTAAGGCTCCAGGCCCAGCTGGCACATGGAAAGCCCAAAGATTCAAGTCTCTTGGACATACACCTATCAACTCCAGCACCAAGTATAGGTTCACGTAGAAGGGACTGATGAGCCATGTGTAGTGAAGTCATAACTGAGTCCAGCTCTGTCACTCTAAGGAACACAAACTCCAAAGCAAGGCCCACTGGCAAGACACCAAACTCCGGAGCTATCTTCCCTGACCATAGGACCTGGGTGTCTCCAGAGCACTTACAAACCCCAATATATGGGGTAGTATCCACATTGGCTGTCTATTAGATCCTGCTGAGATGTGCATGAGCGTTACCTCTGGGATGACCTCCCGACTCACTTTGAAGTCTCTTAGCCATATAACACATTTGTCTTTACCTTTTATTTGAAGTCTTTTTCCAATTGTATTGTTAGATGGTGCTTGGTAGTAATCCTTCACTGCCAGGGATGGTCATCCCTGGGAGTCATGTCCCATGCTGGGGGAAGGTAATGCATTTATATGCTGAGTTTGGCTTAGAGAGAGGCCACATTTGAGGAACAAGGAGGCTTTCAGGAGGCAACTTTTAGGCACCAAAAACACTAGGCTAAGTTTCAATTTCAAGAGCAAAGGCTTGTAAGCATAGTCATCAACATCGAAGGCCCATCAGTGGATCATCCTCCTTTGCCAGTGATAGCCACTGCACTTGGGTGAACTGCTGCTGCTCCATTAGATAATGTGGCAGAGCTCTCCAGGATGAGAATTCAATATTCTCTCGGTTATTTTCTGAGTCTCCACCTACTGTGACAATGCCCCATGAAAAACTGAACATATTTATATACCCTATATGTATGCCCAGGTGAACTTCCTCCCATGTATCTCCCATCACTTACACTCCACACCAACGATCCTCCCATGCCCCAGTTGTAAACCTTCTGTGATCCAAAGCTTCTTAAAAAATGAAGCCAATAAAATAGCTAAATACAATTAAGAGGACAATGAAATAATAATGATAGTTTTAAATATAAGAAATAAAATACATAAAAATTAAAAAAAACTAGAAATTAAATTAAATTAAAAGATTGGGATATTAAAAAATAATGAAAAATATATATTTTTAAATTTGACATTTTGCCTTTCATCTCTGTAATATCTGATGTCCTGTGTGTACAGTGACATTTTCTTCCATTTTTTTCCCCAGTATCTTTTTTTCATTTTGTTTTCAAAGAAGTTTTAGGGTACCATAAAGTCATATACTGAATACAGGGGACTGCCATATGCCCAACATCCTCCCCCTTTCCTTTTTTATATGTCGATGGTACCTTGGTTACAACTGATATATAAATAGTGAAACATAGCTATTAACCATGATCAGTGGTTTAGATTATGGTTTACATTCTAGACCATACATTTTTATAAATTTTGATGATATTTAACATGGCCTGTGTCCATCATTGCAAGATTATGTAAAACACTTCCATTGCCCACTAAATACCTCCTATTCCATATATTCTATTCCTCCCATCTCATCCCCTCAGGACCAACAGCAAAACTCCGGCTTCACACCTTAGATGACAAGATTCATAGTTACTTGCAACAACACTGAGGTCCTGACACACTGGTTTGTCCTCCACTATTAGGAACTGCCCGTTCTCTCAATAGACTCCTGCCCCCCTGTTTGTGAATGTATCGGTCCTCCCCAGGATGGGAGTCCAACTCCTTCCCACTCATTGTGTGGGTCTCCACCCACTGATACAACACATTATGACAAAATGAACACTCACACACTCATTAGAAGCCTGCTTCAGGTGAACCCTGCCCCAAATGCCACCCCCCATCCTACACCCTAAACCAGTAACCCTTCCTTGTCATATTGCCATAAGAGAATTCCCAAAATTGTACTTTCAACCACATACCTGCCAATCCCCAGTGTTCACCTGGTCTCTCTCCCAACTCCCCCCCTCCATTTCTCTGGACCTTCCAACCTACCTTCCCCAATCTAACCATCTGTCAAACCTGCACCTCCCAACCCAATAATATCACTACTATCCTGGCATATCCTTTCAATGCACAACTAAACACTTTCCCCTTATCATAAATTACATCTGTATGGGCTTTGGCTCACAACCTTCTTCTCCTTTTCTGTTTCCTGTAAACCTATCTTCCAGACAATAGCTCTCTTAGTCTGCTCAGTTAGCTAAATTCATATCAATTAGGTAATATAATATTTGTCTTTCAATGCCTGGCTTGCTTCACTCAACATAAGGTCCTCAAGATTCATCCACATTATCCCGTGATTTAGCACTGTATTCCTTCTTACAGCTGAGTATTAGTCCATTGTGGGTATGTACCACATTTTGTTTATTCATTCATCTCTTGATGGGCACTTGGGTTGATTCCAACTTTTGGCAATAGTGAATAATGCCACTATGAACTTTGGTATGTACATATCTGTTCGTGTCTTTGTTTTCAATTCTTCTGGGTATATACCCAGCAGTGGAATTGCTGGCTCATATGGCAGGTCTACAATTAGTTTTTTGAGAAACTGCCAAAATGTCATAAACAATGCCTGGACTGTTCTACATTCCCACCAGCAGTGGATGAGGGTTCCCTTTCTTCCAAATCACCTCAAACATTTATAGTCCTCTGTTTTTCTGAGTTGCCAGTCTAATGGGTGTAAGATTGGATCTCATTGTAGTTTTGATTTGCATTTCCCTCATAGTTACAGATGTTGAGCAACTTTTCATGTGCTTTTTAGCCATTTGTATTTCTTCCTTGGAGAAGTGTCTTTTCAAGTCACTTGCCCATTTTTTAAATGGGTTGTTTGTCTTTTTATTTTTGAGGAGTAGAATTTCTTTGTATATGATGGATATTAGGTTCCTATCAGAAATATGGTTGCCAAATATTCTCTCCCATTGGTTAGGCTACCTTTTTACTTTCTTGATAACCTCCTTTGAGGTGCAAAAGTTTTTAATTTTGAGAAGATCCCGTTTATCTATTCTTTCTTTCACTGCTCATGCTTTGGGTTTGAAGTTCATGAAATCATTTCCTAATACAAGGTCATGTAGATGTTTCCCTGCATTATCTTCTAAGGTCTTTATGGTCTTGTCTCTAATATTTAGATCTTTGATTCATCTTGAGTTGATTTTTGTATAAGGTGTGAGATGATGCTCCTTTCTCATTCTTTTGGATATAGATATCCAGTTCTTCAAGCACCATTTGTTAAAGAGGCCATTCTCTCCCAGTTGAGTGGTGACCTTGTCGAATATCTGATATCTGTATACGCCAGGTTCTATATAAGAACTCTCTATTTGGTTCCATTGGTTGGTATGTCTATCCTTGTGCAAATACCATCCAGTTTTGACCACTATAGCCTTGTAGTATGTTTTAAAGTCAGGTAATGTGATTCCTACATTTTAATTTTTCTTTTAAAATAGGTTTTTTAAATTATTTATTTTTAGTTATTTATATATCTCCCCCTTGCTGCATGTGCTCACTGTGTCCTTTTGCTTTATGTTTTTCTGTGTCTGCTTGACTCCCTTTTTTGCGTCATCTTGCTGTGCCAGCTCACCACGCCACGTGGGCCATCATCTCACCATGCTGTGTGGGCCAGCTTGCCTTCTCCAGGCTAGGCCCTGGGAATCAATCCTGGAGCCGACCATATGGTAAACGGGAGCCCAACCAATTGAGCCACAGTGGCTTCCCCATTTTTCTTTTTCAATATGTCTTTGGATATTTGGGGCATCTTACCATTCCAAAAAAATTTTGCAGTTAAGTTTTCCTATTCAGAAAAAAAAAGATTCAGTGTTGGTTTTTATTGAGATTGCATTAAATCTGTAGATTAGTTTTGTAACAAAGATATCTTAATGATGTTTAGTCCTCCTATCCATGAACAGGGAATATTCTTCCATTCATTT
This sequence comes from Tolypeutes matacus, assembly GCA_026826555.1. Classification (NCBI taxonomy): domain Eukaryota; kingdom Metazoa; phylum Chordata; class Mammalia; order Cingulata; family Chlamyphoridae; genus Tolypeutes; species Tolypeutes matacus. The sequence goes on along the minus strand of JAKSZT010054495.1, from coordinate 1,680,427 downwards.
AAGTCTTCTTTGATTTCCTTTAACAGTGTTGTGTAGTTTTCTTCATATAAGTCATTACATCTTTAGTTAAAATTTATTCCTAAGTATTTAATTCTTTTAGTTACTATTGTAAAAAGTATTTTTTTCTTGATTTCCTTCTCAGATTGCTCGTTATTGGTGTACAGAAATGCTACTTATTTTTGAGCATTGATCTTATAGCCTGCAACTTTAATGACCTCATTTATAAGTTCTAGAAGATTTGTTGTAGATTTTCACAGCTTTCTGTGTATGGGATCATGTCGTCTGCAAATAGTATAATTTTTACTTCTTCTTTTCCAATGTGTATGCATTTTATATCTTTTTCTTGCTTCAGTGCTTGAGCAATTACATCTAACACAATGTTAAATAGAAGTCATGATAGTGGGCATCCTTGTCTTGGTTTTGATCATAGAGGGAAAGTTTTTATTATTTCACCATTGTATATGATGTTAGCTGTGGGTTTTTCATATATACCCTTTATCGTGTTGAGAAAGTTTCCTTCTATTCCTATCTTTTGCAGGATTTTTTAATCAGGAAAGGGGGCTGTATTTTGTCGAATCCTTTTTCTGCATCTATAGAGATGATATAATATGATTTTTTTCCTTTCTTTTTTAGTCTAGCTAAGGGTTGGTCAATTTTATTGATCTTCTCAAAGAACCAGCTTTTGGTTTTGTTTATTTTTTCTAGTGCTTTCTTATTTTCTATTTCATTTCATTCTGCTCAAAAATGTATTTCCTCCTTTCTATTTCCTTTGGTGTTAGTATGTTGTTCTTTTTCTAATTCTTCCAGGTGTGCTGTGAGGTGTTCAATTTTAGCTCTTTCTTCTTTTTTTATATGTGCATTTATGGCTATGAATTTCCCTCTCCGTACAGCTTTTCTTACATCCCATAGATTTGACATATTGTGCTGTCATTTTCATTCGTTTCAAGGTAGTGACTGATTTCTTCTGAGATTTCCTCCTTGACCCACTGTTTGTTGAAGAGTGTGTTGTTTAACTTCCATATCTTTGTGCCTAATCTGTTTCTCTGTCCTTTACTGATTTCCAGTATTGTTTGCTTGTAAAATGATTTTCCAGCTATTCATTTTCAGCCTCCTTGAATCTCTGGGTTTAAGGTGAGTTTCTTGTAGACAACGTATAGATGGGTCATATTTCCTTATCCATTCTGACAATCTGTGTCTCTTGACTGATGAATTTAATCCAGTAACATTCAGTGTAATTACTCTCAAGGAATTACTTACATTAGCCATATTTTGTTAGGTTTATGTATGTCATATGTTGTTTTTATTTCTCTTTTTGTCTTTTTAGTTTTCAATACACTCTCTTCCAACTCTCTCTCTCTTATTTTTTCCCTTCAACCTACATAACTTCCTTTAGTATTTCTTGAAGGGCAGTTTTTTTTATTGGCATATTCTCTTAATTTCTGATTATCTGTGAATATTTTGAACTCTATCATTTCTGTGTGCCAGCTTTGTTGGTTGCAGATTTCTTGGCTGGAAGTTTTTTCTTTTAGTACCTTAACAATGTCATACCACTGCCTTCTTGCCTCCATTGTTTCAGATGAGTAATCAGAATTTAATCTTATTGAGTTTCTCTTGTATGTGATGATTCTCTTTTCTCTTGCTGCTCTCAGTATTTACTCTTTATCTTGATCATTGGAGAGTTTGATGAGTATATGTCTCGGAGTAAGCCTGTAGGGATTTATACTGTCTTGAGTGTGCTGCACTTCTTAGACATGTACATCCATCTCCCTCAATAAGTTTGGGAAGTTTTCAGCCATTATTTCCTCCAACACTCCTTCTGTCCCCTTTCCTTTGTCTTCTCCCTCTTGGATGCGTATAATGCATATGTTTGAACATTTTGCGTTGTCATTCAAATCCCTAACTCCCTGCTGGATTTTTTCTATCTTTTTATCATTCTGTTCTACTATCTGTTTGAGTTCAGATGTACTTTCTTCCACATCACTAATTCTTTCCTCTGCATGTTCAAATCTGTTATTATGTGTTTCCAGTATATTTTTTAATTCTTGTATTGTGCCATTCATCACCATGATATCTGTTATCTTTTCAAGTGTGTTTATATAATTTCTTTATATGTTCTCCCAGGGTCTTCTTAATATCTTTAATGTCTTCTTTCACTTCATTAAGTTGGTCCAAGATATTTGTTTGGACAGATTTGATTAGTTGTTCAATGTTTTGCATCTCTTCCAGGTTTTTCATTGTACTTGGCAATGTCTTCCTTTTTCTTTTATGGTTTTATTTTTTTGTTGCTGTCTTGCCATTTTTTTATCTTGATGGGCTTATTCAGTTGATTAGCTTCTCTCTTTACTCTAGAGTTTTCATTTAATTGCTGTTTTGTTTGTGTGTGCTAACTTTTCTCTTTAATACTTTGTTCCCCTTATTCTATTTCCTTGCTGCTTTCTATGTTCCCTTAAAAGAAAAGATTAGGTCCAGAGAGAGTGAAATAGGTAAGAATAGTAAAAGAATAATAGTAATATTAATAGTAATCATTAGAAGAAAAACCATATAAGACCTTGGAAAATGAATATTTAACTCATGTAAGCAGTGTAGAGTAATAGGAATAAAAAGTGGAGTACCACCAAGGACATGGGAAACCAAATAGAGAAAGATATGTAGAATGAACTAAAAGGACAGTATGATGAGGAGAGAGGGAAAGAGAAAAGAATAGACAAAAAGAAAAAAAGGTTAATAAAAGAAAGAAAATAGGATAGATGAGATATAAATAAAAACCAGAAAAACTTAGGACTAAACAAAGAGAGGTGGAAAGTAAGAACAACAATAGAAAGTGGAAAATAGAAAGATGAAGGAAGGAAAAGAGATAACATTGGTAGACAAAATTGGTATACACAGAAAAGGGGAAATCAAGTAAGAGGAAACACAGCAACCAAGAATCAAGGCAGCAGCACCTTGAGGAATTTATCTCTTTCTCCAGCTCCCTCCAGATCGATGCCCTGAAGCCTCCTAATATGTATGTTCCCCAAACAGCTCACTCAGGCTGAATCTTGCCCTTACTCAGCCGTTTTTTGTGAGAGAGAGCTGTTTAAGTTCCTTTGAAAGAAAAAAAAAATAGAAGCAGAGAAAAGAAAGAGCTAGGAAGACAAAAAGAATAATAGTACTGATAATAGTTAAAGGTAGGAGAGCAACTGTACAAGATCTAGGAAATTGAAAAATTAGCACAAGTAAGCACAGAGGAATAAGATTTAAAAAGTGCAATAAAAACAGAATAGAGAAAAAGTATGTAGAATGAATTAAAAGGCTTTAATGGCAAGAAGAGGGGAAAAGAAAAGAGAAAAGAGAGAAAGGAAAAAGTAAAAAAGAGAAAATAAACAGAGAAAAAAGGAGAGAGGGAAAAATACAAACAAGAAAAATTAGAGACCAAATAAAAGAGGTGGAATGAAAGAACAACAAAGGAAAACAAAAGATATGAAGATGAAGGGGTGAAAAGAAATTGCGTAGTAGAATAGATCAATAACAAAAGGAAAAAAAGAAAAAAAAAAAAAACAAACGGAGAAGCAAAGGAAGGGGATACAAAACAAGCAAGAAACAAGACAGCAGAGACTCGTTGTTTTTTTTTTTTTTAAAAGAGACAGAAGGAAAAAAAAACACTGAAAAATAGCCTTCTCTCTTAGACCCCTAAGGATCTTCTCAGGCTGCTGGTGTTCCTCAATCACTCACCCTGCAGCCTGCCCTCTGCAGGTTTTGAACTGGGTTTTAGTGAGTAAAGTAAGGGAAATAAAAGAAAAAGATCCTTTAAAAACAAAAAAAAAAGAGAGATCCAAGAAAAGCTAATACAAAGAAAATGTTTATATGTTCCTTGTCATAAAGTTTCATATGGATGCCTGACAATCTGGTGAATCACTTTTCAAGGAAGAACCAGAAATCAAACCAGGGACCTCATATATGCTAGGGAGGAATTCTTCCACTGAGCTATTCTGCTTCTTTGGGTTAATCAGCCTTTCAGAAAGCTATCCACCCTTTTTCCCTTGGCAGGTTAGATCCCCTGAGGTCAACTGGAGTGGTGCTAATAGACGCTTATCTCTGCCTTCTCTCTAATATAATTCCTTTCTTTACCTAGGTGGCTAGGTGTGACCACCTGCCTGAGGCAATCCACCTCCCCTCTCCCTGTCCAGTTGGGGTCCCTTCTGATATTCACAGGGGGCCCAGCTGGCTGAACTTGCCACAAAAAAATCACTCTCTACCCTCCCAGACCCCTCTTCCTCGCAGGGAATCTGCCATCACACTCCTATTTGGAGCAGGGGCCTAGGGTCTCCACCTAGTCTGTCCACTCTGAGGGCCGGGTGCTTGTGCCCATTCCAGCCACTGTGGTAGGCAACCTGTGATTATTTCTAGCTTCCCTATCTGTCCAGTACACTCCTAGATGACTCAGCATCTTCCCGTGGAGGTAGACATCTGCTCTACTCTCAGATACAATTCGCCAGGGGTTTTACCCTTGGTAAATATATAAGAGTTGGGGGAGGGGAGCTCTTCCCACAGCAGGGAGGTTTAATAACTCACAATTACTTGTTTTGGCTTCTTCGTGTCTCTGACCCTCCTTCTTCTGGGAGTTGGTAAGCAGTGTCCTGGTTTGCTGTGTGGCAAAGCAGGTCCCCACGACAGGCTCTGGCTTTATCTTTTTGTTTTAGTGAGAGCTAAGCCTTATCTGACTAACCTATTAGGCATGTTCCCACAATCCCCCTTTAGTAATACCTTTTGTCACCACTGACATGGATTGGATTTGAACACCTGATGAAATGTTAGAAATTCTGGCTTCCCATTATATATTCCTGTGTCTTTTGCCTTTAGAAAAGCAAGCCAGCACAATTCTGTTCAAGACGTTATGTTATGTTTACTCACTTATCTAATAATCTAATAATCTCCCAAACAAGAATCTCATAATTCTTCCCTTACTGCACATTGACTAAAAGGATTTTTTGACCAGGTTACTCAATATTTTATCATAGTTTGGAAAACACAACTAGGATTTGTTTGTTTTTTTTTTTTCACCTCTCTTATCCAAAATATCTTGCTTTCTTTTTTTTAAATACACATCAATTTCATTGATACATATTAATAAAGCATATGATTCATCCAAAGTGTACAATCAATGGTATTTGGTATAATACCATAGGTGTGCATTCATCACTTCAATCATTATTATAGAATTTTCAAGATTTAAAAAAAAAGATATTTAGATTACATAAGTGTTACATAAAAGATGAAGGGGATTCCCATATGCCTTGCTTCCCACACCTCCCACATTTTCCCACATTAAGAACATCTTCCAATGGGCTCTTGTTATTGATGACTTGCCTTATGAGTCTTTGCTCCTGAAATTGAAACTTAGCCTATTGTTATGGGGTGCCTAAGGGTTGCCTCCTGAGAGCCTTGTTGATCAAATGTGGCCTCTCTCTAAGCCAAACTCAGCATATGAATGCATTACCTTCCTCCCAGCATGGGACATGACTCACAGGGATGAGTTTCCCTGGCAACGAGGTATTACTAACAAGTGCCAACAGGGAATACAACTGGAAAAAGACCTCGAATAAAAGGGGGAAAAGGTAAAGACAAATGAGTTCATATGGCTAAGAGACTTCAAAGTGAGTTGGGAGGTCATACCAGAGGTAACGCTTATGCACATCTCAATAGGACCTCATAGGCTTCCAATGTGGCTACACCACAAACAGAGGGGCTCCTGAGGGCTCTGGAGACACTCAGGTATAATATCAGGGCGGGTAGCCCCAGAGTTTTGCACTTTATCAGTGGGCCCTATTTTGGAATCCTTGCTCCTGAGAGTGACAGAGTTGGACCCATATATGTCTTCCTGGCACATGGTCCATCTGTCCTTTATATTCAAACCTATATGTGTTGCCGGAGTTTGTATGTGTACTTCCAGAGACCAGAATCTTTGGGCTGTCCATGTGCCAGCTGAGTCCAAAATTTTGGTGGAGCTGCAACTCCTACTCTACAGCTCAATGGATTCACCCTGGACACCTGGGGGGAGATGATGATGGACAACGGCAATCCCAGGGAATGGAGAGAGTCTGCAGCTGCAGGCAGGATAATACCACCCATCTAATGCATGAGATATAAGGCCCCTTTCACTTGGAAGTGGAGTGGTCACCACCATCTCAGGCTCCTCATGATTGGGGGAAGAGCTATGGACTAGAGTAGACTTACTGGTATTCTGTTATAGACATATTATGATTCATGCAATGGAAGTAATTACAACATTAATGTGGAGCCAGTGCCACCGGATGCCGTAGGGGCAGGGAGAGGAAAAAGCAGTTGTAATACAGGGTTTTTTTCGGGTGTTGGGAATTATCCTGAGTGACATTGCAATGGCAGATATAAGCCACTTTATATCATCATATAACATGCAGAACTGTGTGGGAGAGAGTGTGGTCTACAATGTGAACTATGGTCCATGCTTCATGGCAAAGCCCCAAGATGTGTGTATCTATTGCAGGTGATGTGCCACACTAATGAAGGATGTTTATGTGGGAGGTTGTGGGAGGAGTGGGAAGTGGGGCATATGGGAATCCCTACAATTTTTGTGTAACATTTATGTAATCTAAGTGTTTTAAAAAAATTTTTTTAAAGAAGCACTTTTATTTTTAAAAAATTGAGAATAAATATTTTAAAATGACAAAAAAAAAAAAAAAAAAAAAAGAACATCTTCCATTAGTGTCGTACATTCATTGCAATTAATGAACACATTTTGGAGCATTACCACTAAGAATAGATCAAATTTAAATTGTAGTTTAAACACTCTCCCACCCAATTCTGTAGGTTATGGCAAGATATATAATGGTCTATATCTGTGTTGCAATGTCATTCAGGACAATACCAAGTCCCCAAAATATCAACATATTACAGCTGTTTTTCTCTCTCCCTGCCCTCAGAACCTCCATTGGCCACTGCTTCCACATCAATGATATAATTTCTTCCATTGCTAGAATCAGAATAATTCTATAGTAGAATACCAGTAAGTTCAAGGGACTTGGGGCAGGGTTAGGGGAGGGAGCAGGTGAACACTGGGGTTTGGCAGTTTCACAGTTCTAATTACTACACTTTATGTTCCAAAGCAAAAACAAATCTTGTAACAGAGTAGAAAACAGTGAGCATACTTTGTATTTATGTTTGGCAGTTTGATATTATTTATGAATTCCAAAGAGAAATATAAATTATGTTTGTAAACTGATCTGTTCCACTAGCATGATAACCCTTTGATTGTATTAGTTTCACCTGAGGTTTCAGATTAAATTATGTTATGATTAAGGCTGTGATACAACCATGTCACTAGAGTGTGACTCAGTGTTGAGCCCCAGCCCCCTTGGGCTGATATAACAGGCTTTCACATGGAAGTAGACACACAGAAGCAGATACACAGGAAGAGAGAGTGCTCAAATAGACACGGCCCTGGGAAGACAGATGAGCCTGATAGTGTACAGCTGACACTGTGGAGAGAACAGAGCAGCTGAGCCCGGAAAGAAATGATCCCCAGGGAGAGTGTTGCGCCTAAAGCCAGCCTACAGCTAAGATTGGAAGAAGCTCAGACCATAGAGCCTTAAGAGGAAGGAGAAAGGCTGAACCCTTGCAGTCATTGCCTGCCATCTTCTGTCTACACTTGGCAACAGACTTTTGGTGACAAAGTACCTCTTATGGTACCTTGAGATGGACTGTTTAGGGCCTGGTAACAGTAAGCTTCTACCCCAAATAAATACCCTTTATAAAAGCCAACAGAGTTCTGATATTTTGCATCAACACTCTTCTGGATGACTAATACAGAATTAGGTACCGGAGAGTAGGGCGGTACTTTTGCAATTACCTAAATGTTGGAATATTTTTATAAATGGGTAAGGGGTATTTTTTGGAGGAAGTGTGAGATACTTAATGGAAAAGGCCTAGATTGCTTTGAAGAGACTGTGGGTAGGAATATGGATGCTAAAGAGACTTTTTATGAGTCCTTAGAAGTAAATGATGAAAATTTTATTGGAAAATGGAGGAAAGACGATCTGTGTTTTAAAGTCAAGATTCACTCCAATAATTAGAGAAGCTTCTATTTCTCCACTTAGTTTTTCCAATGTTTGCCTCATGTATTTTGAGGCACCCTGATTAGGTGCATAAATGTTTATGATTATTCCTTCTTGATAGATTACCCCTTTTAATATATAAAGCCCTTCTTTGTTTCTTAAAATAGTTTTGCATTTAAAGTCAATTTTGTCCAATATTACTCTAACTACTCCCGCTCTTTTGTTATTGTTTGTAAGTAAAATTGTTTTCCAAACATTCACTTTCAACCTCCTTGAGTCACTGTGTCTAAGGTGAGTTCATGTAAACAGCATATACATGGGTCATATTTCTTAATCCATTCTGCCAATCTGTTTAAGAGTTTTATCCATTAAGATTCAATACTATTACTGTCAAGGAATTACTTACATTAGCCATATTTTCATTAGGTTTATGTATGTCATTTGATGTTTTTCTTTCTCTTTTTTATCTTTTTATTTATTCTTAACAATAATCTCCTTTCCTATACTCTCCACCAACTTCTCTTTCATGTTTTTTCCTTTCAACCTGCAGAAATCCCTTTAATATTTCTTGAAAGGCAGGTTTCTTGTGGGTAAACTCTCTTAATTTCAGTTTATCTGTGACTATTTGGAACTCTCCCTCATTTTTGAATGCTGCTTTGCTGGATAGAGGATTATTGGCTGAGAGTTTTTTCTTTAGGCACCTTAACTATGTCATACTACTGCCTTCTTGCTGCCATGATTTCAGATGAGAAATTAACACTTAATCTTATCAAGAATTCCTTGTATGTGATGGATCATTTTCTCTTGCTAATTTCAGTATTCTCTCTTTGTCTTGAGCATTGGACAATTTGACAAGCATGTGTCTTAGGGTAGGCCCGTTATGGTTTATAAAGTTTGGGGTAGGCTGTGCTTCCTGGACATTTATGTCCATGTCCCTCAAAAGAGTTTGGAAATTTTCAGCCATTATTTCCTCTAACACTCCTTCTGCACCCTTTCCGTCCTCTTCTCCTTCTGGAATGCCTATAATCCATATATTTGTGTGTTTCTTGGCATTCAAATCCCTAAGTCCCTTCTGCATTTTTTCTATTTTTTTTTAATCTATCTGTTCTACTATCTGTCGGATTTCAGATGTACTATCTTCGACATCATAATTCTTTCCACTGCCTGTTCAAATCTGTTGTTATGTCCTTGAATGTATTTTTGATTTCTTGCAATGTGCCATTCATCACTATCATATCCATTATATTTTTTGTATATTTACAATTCTTCAGTATGTCCCGCCTTTTCTCATTAATATCCTTTATCTTTTCCTTCCCCTCCTTGTGCTGATTCATGATATTTGTTTGGACATCCCTGATTAGTTGTTCCACATTCTACATCTCCTCTTTTATAGTTTGTTCATTAGACTGGGCCATGTTTTCCTCTTTCTTACTATGGCTTGTTATTTTTTGTTGGTGTCTAAGCATCTGTTTATCTTGATGTGCTTATTTGGTTGGTTAGCTTCTCTTTCTACTTTTGGATTTTATTTTGTTGTTGTTTGTGTGTGTGTGTGTGTGTGTTAAGTTTCGTTTTTGACACTTGGTTCCTCTTATTCAATGTCCTTGAGGTAGTCTTGTTCCCTTGAAAAAATATTAGGAACAGAGAAAAAGAAATAGATAAGAAAAGAAAAAATTATTTTAAAAAGGTAGAAGAGGAACTGTACAAAAGCTAGGAAAATAAATAAGTAATATGAGTGAAAAATCATAAAAAATACAAGGGGATAAGAATTAAAAAGGTGGAATAGAAAAAATGAAATGAGGAACAAAGTAGAGCAAAATAATCGAATGAATTAAAAGGAAGGACATATGAGAAGAAAAGAAAGGAGAAAATGAAAAAAGAGAGGAGATAATTAAAAAAAATTTTTTTTTAAATTGAAGACTAAACAAAAAGAGGTTGAATGAAAGAAAAACAACAGAAAACAAAAGGAAGAAAAATGAAGGAAAGAAAAGAAATAAAACAGAAAATTTAAGTAAAAGAAAAAGAAAGGAAACAAAGCAAGGGGAAAAACCAAAAACAAGAAACAAAACAACAACAAAAAAAACCCAGGAAAAACAGCTTTACCTTTTAAGCCCCTAAGGAGCTTCTCAGGATGTAGGTGCTCATCAGTCAGTCACATTTCAGCATGCTCTTTGCGGGTGATGTACTGGGTTTTAGTGAATAAAATAAAGAAAAAACAAAGAAAAGGAAGCAATAAAAAATAACAGATCTAAGAAAATCTAAACCAAGAAAAATTCTTTCTATATGTTCCCTGTCATAATGTACCAGCTGGCTGCTTGATAAGCTGGTGGATTACTCTCTGGATCACTTCTCTAAGAACACCCAGGATTCTAACCAAAGACCTTGTATATGCAAAGCAGGAATTCCTTCCACTGAACTACACAGGTCTCACAGCTTCAGCATCCTTAGGAAAGCTTCTCTGGCTCTATCTGCCCCCTTTCCCTCAGTCAGGTTTGGCTTCTAACAGTTTGAAGAGCCAGGCTGTTAAGAAGTCTGTCTCTTCCCCCTCTCTACCTTAGTTCCTCGTTCTCCCAAGTCTGCTGTGTGTGATAGCCGGCCTGATCAGATCCCCGGTCCCCACTCCCCACGGTCGCCACAGTGCCAGTCGGGGACCCTCCTAGATTCAAATGGGGCTCAACTGGCCAAACTCACCAAAAAAGAACCACCCTCGACCCCTCTTCCCCCAGGGAACTGCTATATCCCACTCCCTTGGTTGCAGTGAATCAGGGGCTTTACCGAGGCTATTTGCCGTGAGGATGGGGTATATGTGCCATTTACAGCCACAAGGTCCAGTAGGTCAGGGTTTTCCTTTGACTTCTTTATCAGTCTAGTTCCCTCCTGGATGATGCTTAGCACTTTCCAGTTCTATATAGCTACAAAGCAGCTCCCTCAGATCAGTTTTTGCCCTTTCTCTGCTCTTTTTTGTGAGGCAGTTGGACTCTGCCTCCTACTTCAACACCATTTTCCCAGAAGTCCCCAAAATCCAACTTATGGTTTGTTAATTTTATTATTTTATGTTTTCAATTTCATTTATTTCTGCTCTGATCTTTGCTATTCCAATCCTTCTGCTTGCTTTGGGAATACTTTTCAGTCATTGATTTTAGCTCTATCATCTTTTTTATTGTAAACATTGATGGTTATAAATTTCCCCCTCAGCATTGCCTTCATTGCATTCCATAGGTTCTAATACATGGTGTTCTCATTTTCATTCATCATGAGATATTTATTGATTTCTCTCAGTATTTCATCTTTGACCTCCTGATCATTTAATAGTGTGTTGCTTAATTTCCATACATTTATGGGTTTTACATTTTCCCACATATTGTTGATTTCCACATTTATCCAATTATGATCAGAGAAAGTGCTTTGTATAATTTCAATCCTGTTGAATTTATTGAGATCTGCTTTGTGACCCAACATATGGTCTAGCATGGAGAAAGATCCATGAACATTTGAGAAGAATGTATATCCTGATGTTTTGTGGGACAATATTCTGTATATGTCTATTAAGTTTATTGCATTAATCATATTCAAACTCTTTCTTTATTGATCCTATTCCCAGATGCTATACAAGGCTGAGCATAGTGTATTGAAGTCTCTAACTATTATTTTAGAGACATCTATTTCTCCCTTCAGTTTTGCCAGTGTTTGCCTCATGTATCTTGGGGCCATCCTGGTTATGACATATACATTTATGATTGCTAAATCTTCCTGGTGAATTGCCCTTTTTATTAACATATACTGACCTTCCTTGTCTCTAATATTAGCTTTGCTTTTAAAGACTACTATGTCCAACACAAGAATAGCTATTCCAGCAATTATTTTTTTGGTTATTGCATGTGTGGAATATTGTTTTGCAGCCTTTCACTTTCAATTTATTGTTGTTCTTGAGTCTAAGGTGAGTCTCTTGTAAACAGCAGATAGATGGTTCATATTTTCCTATCTATTCTTCCAGTCTGTGTCTTTTGATTGAGGAATTACTCTAAAGGCAGTTCTTACTTCACCCACTTTGACATTTGGGTATTATCTTGCATATAAATTTTCACCATCTTTTTACAATTTTAGTTAATTTTTCTAATATAATCTTCATTTCTACACTCTCTTCCAAGGGTCTTTCTCTTATCTTGCCTTTTGAGGCTATAACATTCCCTTTAGTATATCCTGCAGAGTTTTTCTCTTGGTTAAAAATGCTCTCAGTTTCTGTTTATCTGTGAATATTCTAAATTCGTCCTCATTTTTGAACGGCAATCTTGCTGGATGTAATATTTTTCGCTCGCAGTTTTTCTCTTGCAGGATCTTAAATATATCATACCACTGCCTTCTTGCCTTCATGATTTCTGATGAGGAATCGACACTTAATCATATTGGGTATCCCTTGTATATGATGCATCACTTTTCACTAGTTAATCTCAGAATTCTCTATTTGTCTTTGGCATTTGACATTCTGATTATTAATTGTCTCAGAGTAGGTCAATGCAGATTTATTTGGATGGGAGTACATTATGCTTCTTGGACATGGATATTTATGTCCTTCACTAGGGTTGGGAAATATTCAACTCTATTTATTTCTTTAAATATTCCTTCTGCCTCTTTTCCCACCTCTTCTCCTTCTGGGACACCCATGACTCTTATGTTTGAATGTCTATTGCTATCACTTATTTTCCTGAGGCCCTGTTCAATTTTTTCCATTGTTTACTTTATCTGTTCTTTTTTTTTTTTTTAAAGATTTTATTTATTTATTCATTTATTCCCCCCTTGCTGCTCATGCTCGCTGGGTCAGTTAACCACGCCGCGCGGGCGGGCTTGCCTTCACCAGGAGGCACCGGGAACCGAACCCGGGGCCTCCCATATGGTAAACGGGAGCCCTACTGATTAAGCCACAGCCGCTTCCCTTATCTGTTCTTTTTTATGCTTACTTTCAGAGTCCCTGTCTTCAATCTCACTGATATTTTCCTCTGCTCCCTAAACTGTGGTTATAGGCCTCCAGGGTATTTTTAGTTTCATTTATTGTGCCTTTCATTCCCATAAAAGATGCTATTTATCTATGTATGCTTTCTTCTTTGTGCTCACCCAGTGTCTTCTTAATATCCTTAATCTCTTTAGCAATCCCATTGAATTTATTAAGGAAATTTGTTTGAACATCTATGACTAGTTTTCTCAACTGCTTTGTGTCATCTGGAGGATTATCTTGATCTTTGACTGGAACATATTTTCTTGTTTCTTGGTATGGATTGTAATTTTTTGTTGGTGTCTTGGCATCTGGTTTACTAGATATATTTATTCTAGATGCAGTTTCTCTCTTTAGTCTAGGGATTTCTTGCCCTTTCTCCCTTGCTGGTTGTTTAGTAGGAACTGAGGCTCTACTGGGAAATGTAAACTATAGATGTTGATGCTGCCCACATTGCCAGGAACTGATGAAGTTTCTTCTACCTTTCTCCTCTGCCAGGGTTAGGGATGGAGCCAGTGCCATGTGCAGTATTCCAAGCCATGAAGGCCAAGACCATCTGTAGTTGCCTGGAGATAGTGATGAAGCTTCACACACCTTCCTCCCCTGATTGAAGCAGGGATGGAGCTGCAGTTGTGAGCAACAAACCAAGCTGGGTGAGTCCGAATTAATGGCAGTTGCCCAGTTAGACTGACGTAGTGCTGGTCCCTGTCCTCCCTTTTCAATGGTGGGGATGGACCCTCCACAGTCCCCTACAGTCTAATCCATGTATGCTGACAGTGCCTGCAGTTGCTTGGAGAGGCTGAGGGAACCCTGCCCCTTCTGCCCTTTAAGCTGTGAGGATGGAACCATAGGTACCAAACAGACCAGTCTGTGTGGGTCCAAAGCACCTGCAGTTGCCCAGAAAGGCTGAAGAAGCACAGCTGCCCTCCTATTTTATTGGGCAGTGGGGTTGGAGTCACAGGCCCTGAAAAGTTCAGTCTGTGCAGGCCAAGAGTGCCTGCATATGCCCAGAGAAGCTGAGGAAACACCAGCGCCCTCCTAAATTGTTGGGGGATGTGGGTGGTCCACAGGCACCCAACAGTCCAGTCCATGTAGGCAAAAGGTACCCACCATTTCCTGGAGAAGCTGAGGAAACACCATCTCCCTCCCATCCTATTGGGGATGCAAGTGGATCCACAGGCACCCAACAGTTCAGGCTTTGCAGGTCCAAAGTGTCTGTCATTGCCCAGAGAAGCTGAGGAAACACAGCTTCCTTCCTATCTTATTGGGGGGTGGGGATGGAGTTATAGGTGTCTTGGGATTCAGTATGTTCAGGTCACAAGCACCTGTAGCTGCCCAAGGAGGCTAAGGAAACACCAGCATCTCCTATCCTATTCATGGGGCTTGGGTGAAGTCTTCAGTGGAGATGGTGATCCAAATGTCCAAGTATCTAGTCTTTTCTGGCCAAGAGCACCTGCAGTTGCCTGGAGAGGCTGGCACAGGTTTCCCAGTTTTCTCTCTGCTAGAGTTGGGGTTGGAGGCTAGGCTAGACCTGCTATTGGACCTGGGTGGAAAGAAGATGGTCACTACCATCTCTTTGATTTTCAATGAGACCTGCTTTGCCTTTTGTCGGGGCTGGAGTTAAAATTGCAGTGACTCACCTCTTTTTGACTTGGGTGGGTTCTAGCTGTTCTTGGGAATAAATTTTAGCCAGCTGAATTTGCTACTCAGCTGCTGAGGTTGGTGCCCGACTGTCACTTCCTCCCACATTTTTAGAAATAGAACTTCCAACTCCTGCTGCAGAATGACTCCTGAGGTGACTTGCACTGCCAGTGGAGGATGGGCACTGTCCTCCATGGCATGGAGTGCTCTACTCAAGAATCTTCACTATAGATGGGTAATCTTCTCCTCCTATATTTTCAAGGATGTTGCAAGATGCTCTTCTGGTCTCCTGGGCTCCCTAAACAGGTGATTTAGATAGCACTGGATGATTACTAACAGCCCTACAATATGAGCTGACACTTGGAGCTCCTTACTCTGCTGCCTTCATTCCCCTCCCCACTAATCCATTTAATTTTTTTAACAAATCAATTTCATGATATATATTAATAAAACATAAATCCATAAAAATGCACAATGACTTATATACACTATAATCACACAATTGTACATTTATCACTTCAATAATTTTATATTTTTTACATTATTCTATTAAAAATAATGATACTAAAAAAACAAAAACCAACCAACCACACAGGGCAGGAGTAGCTATAATAATATCTGACAAAATAGACTTTAAATGCAAAACTATTGTACTAGACAAAGGTCACTTTATATTAATAAAAACGATGATCTATCAAGAAGAAAGAACAAACATAAGCAATTATGCACCTAACCCGGGCACCTCAAAACACATGAGGCAATCATTGAAAAAACTAAGTGGAGAAATAAATGACTCTATAATAATAGTGGGGGAATTTAATACAACAATATCACCATGAGACAGAACATCTTGACAGAGAATCAATAAAGAAACTAAGACCTTGAATAATACATTAGAGGATCTGGACTTAAGAGACATATACAGAACATTACATCCAAACACAGCAGGATATACATTCTTCTCTAGTGCACATGGATCATTCTCCAGGATAGACCACATGCTAGACCACAGAACAACTCTCAATGAATTCAGAAAGATTGAAATTATACAAAGTAATTTCTCTGACCACAGTGGAATGAAGCTGGTAATCAATAAAGTACAGAAAAGCAGATTAGGCAAAAAGATATGGAAGTTAAACAACACACTCTTAGACAACCAGTGGGTCAAGAAGGAAATTGCAAAAGAAATCAATAATTACCTTGCAACAAAGGAAAATGACAACACAATATATCAAAACTTACGGGATACAGCAAAACCTATATGAGAGGGAAATTAATAGCCATAAATGCCTATGTTAAAAAAGAAGAAAGAGATAAAATCAAAGACCTAAATGGACACCTGGAGGAATTAGAAAAAGAACACCAAACTAACCTGAAAGGAAGTAGAGAAGGAAATAACAAAGATCAGACCACAGCTAAATGAAATTGAAAATAAGAAAACATGAGAAAAAATAAAACCAAGAACTGATTCTTTGAGAAGATTAATAAAATTGTTAAACCTTTGGCTAGACTAATGAAGGAAAAAAGAGAGAAGATATAAATATATAACATAAGAAACAAGGAAGGGGATATCCCCACTGACTCCACAGAAATAGTGATTCATGAGAAGACATTTTGAAATACTGTATGCCAACAAGATGAATAAATTAGAGGAAATGGACAAATTCCTAGAAACATACAAGAAGCATACATTGACAAAGGAAGAAATTGATGAACTCAAAAGACCAATCACAAGTAATGAGATTGAATTAGTCATCAAAAACTTCCCAACCTAGAAGATTCCAAGGCCAGATGGCTTCACAGGTGAATTCTACCAAACATTCTGGAAAGAACTAACACCAATCCTGCATAAACTCTTCCAAAAAGTAGAAAAGGATAGAACCTTGTCTAACTTATTCCATTCTATGATGCCAACATCACCCTAATACTAAAGACAAACAATGACAACACAAAAAAGGAAAAGTATAGACCAATCTCTCTAATAAACTGAGATGCTAAAATCTTCAACAAAATAATTGCTAATCATATTCAACAACACATCAAATGAATTATACACCATGACCAAGTAGGTTTCATCCCTGGTATGCAAGGATGGCTCAACATAAGAAAATCAATCAATGTAATACACCACATAAACATATCGAAAGAAAAAAATCACATTATCATCTCTATAGGTCCAACAAAAGCATTCGACAAAATACAGCACCTATTCTTGGTAAAAACACTTCAAAAGATAAGAATAGAAGGAAACTTCCTCAACATGTTAAAGGATATATATGAACAAACCACAGCTAATATATTCAATGGTGAAATCGTAAAAGCTTTCCCTCTAATATCTGGAACAAGACAAGCAGGCCCACTGTCACTGCTCTTATTTAACATTGTGTTAGAAGTACTTGAAAGAGGACTTAGGCAAGAAAAAGATATAAAAGACATCCAAATTTGAAAGGAAGAAGCAAAAATTTCACTATTTGCAGATAACATTATCCAGTACATCAAAAACCCTGAGAAATCTACAACAAAGTTTCTAGAGCAGTAAATGAGTTCAGTAAAGTGACAGGTTATAAGATTAATGTGCAAAAATCAGTAATATTTCTGTACAACAATAATGAGTAATCTGAGGAGGAAAATTTTAAAAATCTCATTTACAGTAGCAAATAATGTAATCAAATGCCCAGAAATAAATTTAACTTAAGATGTAAATGACTTACTTGCAGAAAACTACACAACACTGTTAAAGGAAATCAAAGAAGACCAAAATAAATAGTAAAATATTCCCTATTCATGGATAGGAAGACTAAGCATCATTAAGATGTCTATCCTACCCAAACTGATTTAAAGATTTAATGCAATCCCAATAAAAATTACCACAGAATTTTTTAACTTAATTGGAAAAGGTAATTATGAAATTTATTTGGAAGGGCAAGGGGCCCTGAATGGCCAAAGACATGTTGAAAAAGTGAAACAAAATTGGAGGAATCACACTAACTGACTTTAAAACATACTACAAAGCTACAGTGGTCAAAACTGCATGGTACTGGCACAAGGATAGACATACTGACCAGTGGAACCAAATTGAGAGTTCCAATATAGATCTTCACATACACAGTCATCTGATATTCGACAAGGCCACCAAGCCGACTCAACAGGGAGAGAATGGCCTCTTTAACAAATGATGCTTGGAGAACTGGATATCCATATCCAAAAGAATGAAAAAGGAACACTGTCTAACAACTTATACAAAAATCAACTCAAGATGGATCAAAGATCTAAATATTAGAGCCAAGACCATAAAGACCTTGGAAGATATTGTAGGGAAGCATCTACATGAACTTGTATTAGGAAATGATTTCATGAACTTCACACCCAAAGCATGAGCAGTGAAAGAAAAAATAGATAAATGGAATCTCCTCAAAATAAAAAACTTTTGCACCTCGAAGGAGATTATCAAGAAAGTGAAAAGATAGCATACTCAGTGGGAGAAAATATCTAGTAATCAAATATTTGATCAGGACTAATATCTAACATATATAAAGAAATCTTACATCTCAAAAATAAAAAGCCAAACAACCCATTAAAAAAGTGGGCAACTGATGTGAACACACAATTCCCCCCCCCCCAAAAAAAAATACAAATGACTAAAAAGCACATGAAAAAGATGCTCAACATCACTAGCTATTAGGGAAATGCAAATCAAAACTACAATGAGATATCATCTTACACACATTTGACTGCGGCTATGAAAAAATCAGAGGACTACAAGTGTTGGAAAGGATGTGGAGGAATGGGAACCCTTATCCACTGCTGGTGGGAATGCAGAATGGTGCAGTCATTTTGGAGGACAGTCTGGTGGTTCTCTAGAAGCTAACTATAGAACTGCCATATGTTCCAGTAATCCCACTATTGGGTATATACCCAGAAGAATTGAAAGCAGGGATATGAATATATATATTCACACAAATGTTCATAGTGGCATTATTCACTATTGCCAAAATTTGGAAACAACCCAAATGTCCATCAACAGATGAATGGATAAACAAAACGCTTGCTTATACATACAATGGGTTATTATTCAGCTGTACAGATTGCAGAATTCACACATGGGATAACCTAGATGAACTTTGAAGACCTTATGTTGGCTGAAGCAAGGCAGGCCCTGAAGGACAAATATTACATGACCTCACTGTTATGAATTAAGCAAATTGAGCAGACTCACAGAGCTCGAGTCTTGAAGACAGGTTTACAGGAGAGAGAAAGGGAGTAGAGGGTTGTGAGGTAATTCCCATATGGGCAAAATCTGTGATAAGGTGGAAGGGTGTAGTTGTGCAGTGGATGGACATGACAGTGGTGCAGTGATGCTATTGGATGGGTGGCACTGGCCTGTGAGGGGGTAGGGTGAGGGGCTTGCACTGTTTATGGAACTGGCGGGACGTTCGAGGAACGGAGCAGATGAACTCTGGGGATTTACAGGTATGTGGTTAAAACTACAACGTTGGGATTGTTTTCTTTTGCAAATAAAGCAAGGGAGGGTATTTGGATTAAGGTGCTGGATGTGGGAGGCATTCAGGACTGGGAGCATCTGGGGAAGGCTTCCAGGGAGTGTATGAGTGTTCATCCTGTCACAGTGCATTGTGTCAGTGGGTGGAGACTCACATAATGAACGGGAAGGTGTTGGACTCCCATTCTGGGGAGTCCTGCTATGTTCTCAAATAGAGGAGAAGGAGTTCCTCCAGAGCATAATCAGTACCTAATAGGGGAAGACAGACCAGTATGTCAAGGGCATAATGTTATTGCAAGTAACAATGAATCTTGTTCTTCAAGGCCTGAAGCTTCATGGTTGCTGTTGGTCCTGAGGGGAGAGGAAGGAGTAAATGGAATAGATCGAACATGGGACATTTTTGAAGTGTTCGAATTGTTCTACATGATCTTGCAATAACGGATACAAGCCAAGTTAAATTTCATCAAAATGTATTAAAGTGTATGGTCCAAAATGTAAACCATAATGTAAATCATTGACCATGGTTAGTAGCAATCCTTCAATATTTGTATGTCAATTGTATCAAATATACCACCCACATGTAAAATGTTATTAATAGGGTAAAGGGGAAAAATAGGGATTTGGGGTATATGGGAATCGTTTATATACTGTACATGACTTTTCTGTAACCTAAAGCTTCTTTGAAGATAAAAAGAAAAAAATAAAGCACTGGGGGAATGAATGGAAGAAAATGTCACTGTACATACCAGATGAGAGTTCTTACAGTTATGAAAGACAATGCCAAAACTTATTTTTTAATTTTATTTTTATTAGTTCACATTCTTTTTAATTTTTTGTATTTTGTCATTTTTAAAACTATTGTTATTTTATTTTCTTATTAATTTTATTCAGTTATTTTGTTGGCTTCCTTTTTGAAGAAGTTTTGTATCACATAAGGGTTACAACTGTGGCAGGGAATGATTATTGGTGAGGGGTGTCAGTGGTGGGGGATGCATAGGAGGAGATTCACTGGGGCATACCTATAAGGCATATACAAGAGTTCAAGTGTTCATTGGGTATTGTCACAGTGGGTGGAGATCTACACAATAACTGAAAGAATATCAAATCCCCAACCTGAGGAGTTCTGCCACATTCTTTAATGGGACAGCAAGTAATCCCTGAGTACAGGAGCAGTTAATAGTGAAGGAGGATGGACCATTGCCTGGCCCTTGATATTGATGACTGTACTTATGAACCTTTTCTTTTAAAATTGAAACTTAGCCTATGATTATAGTTTGCCTAAGAGTTACCTACTGAGAGACTCCTTGTTACTCAAATGTGGCCTCTCTCAAAGCCAAACTCAGCATATACCTTCTCCCCAGCCTGGGACATGACTCCTGGGGATCAGCCTTCCTGGGACCAAGGGATTATTACCAAGCACCTATTAACAATGCAACTGGAAAAAGACCTTGAATAAAAGGAGAAGTGGTAAAGACAAATGAGTTTATATGGCTAAGAGACTTCAAAGTGTGTTGGGAGGTCATTCCAGAGGTTATGCTTAAGCACGTCTCAGCAGGATCTCATTGACTTCCACAGTAAATACTGCCTCAGTAGCAGTGCTCCTGAGGCCCTACAGACATCCGGACACTATAGGCAATGATGACCACTCAGGAGTTTTGTGCCCTGTTAGTGGGCACTACTTTGGTATTTATGCTGCCCAGTGTGACAAAGATGGACTCAGTTGTGATTTCCATACACATGGCTCTTCTGCCCCTTATATTTGAAACTATAGTTAGTATTAGAATTGATGGGCTTATGTCCAAGAGACGTAAATCTTTGGGCTTTCCATGTGCCAGTTGTGTCCTGAATCTCAATAGAGTTGCAACACCTACTCTCCAGTTCATTGGACTCACCCAGGACAACTAACAAGGAAATGTTGATGGACAATGACCATCTTAAGAACAGAGAGAGTACACAACTGCAAGCAAGATAGTTCCATCCATCTTCCCCATGGGATCTAAGTCCCCTCTCAGTTAGAGGCAGAGTGGGCATCACCATCTCTGAATCCTTAGTACTGAGGAACAAACAATGGACTAGAGTAGACGTACTGTTATTCTACTATAGACTTATTGTTGTTCTAGCAATGGAATAACTTTTATCATTGATGTGGAGACATTGGCCACCAGAGATTCTGAGGGGAGGTAGAGGGGAAAATAAGTGTAATATGGGAGCATTTTGGGGACATTGGAATCATCCTGAATGACTTTGCAATGACAGATACAGACGATTATATATCTTGTCATAACTTACAAAATTGTGCCAGACAGAGTTTAAAGTATAATGTAAATTATAATCCACACTTAGTGGCAATGCTCCAATATGTGTTCATCAATTGTAACAAATGTACCACACTATTGAAGGACGTTATTAATGTGGGAAATTTTGGGACGGGTACAGGGTGGGGCATATGGAATCTCCTACATTTTCGTATCATTTATGTAATCTAAGTACCTTTATTTTTTTAAACAAATCCATTTTATTGATACATATTAATGAAGCATATAATCCATCTAAAGTGTACAGTCAGTAGTGTTTGGTTTACTCACATAATTTTGCATTCATCAATTCAGTCATTATTAGATCATTTTCATTTTTCCAATAATAATAATAAACAAAAGAGAGACAAACAAAAAAATCCAAAAAGTCACCCCTCAAAATCTCTGTTTCCCCGGCTCTACATTGCTGCTATTCTGTTTCTGCCCCCCCTACTTTATTTATATTTGTATTTTGTATAGATGGAGTCAAATAGTATGCAGCCCCCTGTGCCTATTTCTTTCCTCAGTATATTTCCTTTTTATTTTTTTACACTTACAGGAAGATTATTGATATATTACTACATACTACCGCCCATAGTTTGTTTTGATTGTATTTTTGCCTGATATTTACATCTTGTAATATTAACATATATTTGTTGAGTTTCAAATAAAAACATTCCTATTATATATGCAATATTACTCATATTGGTATTTTACATGAGATTTCACTATACATTTTTTAGCTTTATTTCTAGTAATATACATGACTTTAGACTAACCCTTTCAACCTCTGTCATACCCATATAATACCACTGCTATTACAAGCACTATGATGTGCTTTCTTCCTTTCTATTCATTTTCAAAGATTTACAAACAACCTTTTACCAATTCTGCACAGATTAACCCTCAGCTTTCCATTCTCTAAACTCATTCTATTTTCTGGTGACCTATATTCTAGTTATTAACTCCCAGAATTTGCACAATATATTTAGTTCATAATAGCACAATCATAATATTTGTCCTTTTGTGTCTGGCCTGCTTCACTCAACATAATGTCCTCTAGGGTCATACATGTTGCCATATGCTTCATGACTTCATTTCTTCTTACAGCTGAATAATATTCCCACATGTTTGTACACCACATTTTGTTTATCCATTCATTGATTGATAGACACATGGGTTGTTTCCATCTTTTGGCAATCATGAATAATGCCACTCTGAACATTGGTGTGCAGAGGTCTCCTCATGACCCTGCTCTCAGTTCTTCTGGGTATATACCCAGTAGTGGTATTGCCAGGTCATGTGGCAACTCTATATTCAACTTCTTTAAGAAGTCATCCACAGTGGCTATACCATTCTACATTCTCACCAATGAGAATAAGCATTCCTATCTCTCCATATCTTCTCCAACACTTGTAGTTTTCTGTCTTTTTAATACTGGCCATTCTAATAGGTGTGAAATGATATTTCATTGAGCATTCATTTGCATTTCCCTAATCACTACTGATGTTGAACATTTTTTCATGTGTTTTCTTTGCCATTTGCATTTCTGCTTTGGACAAATTTCTATTCAATCTTTTTGCCCATTTTTTACTCAGGTCATTTGTCTTTTGGTGTTGAGTTGTAGCATCTTTCCATATGTCATGGATTTTTTTTTTTTTTTTGAGCATTGCCACTAAGCATGGGTTAAAGTTTACATTGTAGTTTACACTCTCTCCCACCTAATTCTGTAGGTTATGGCAAGATTTATAATGGCCTGTATCTGTCATTGCAATGTCATACAGGACAATTCCCAAGTCCCAAAACTGCCCCTGTGTTACACCTGTTTTTCTCTCTTCCTGCCCTCAGAATCCCCAGCGGCCACTGCCTCCACATCAGTGATTTAATTTCTCCCATTGCTAGACTCACAATAAGTCTATAGTAGAATACCCTCCTCAGCCATTTCTTGCGAGACTTGGGGAGTGCCCACCTAAGCTGATGCCATCTTGCCCTATATTCTTTAGTATCTTTAAAAATTAAAAATGTTTTAAAAAATTCATCTTCTCTCAATTTCTCTATACTTCCCAAGCCATACATAG
Organism: Tolypeutes matacus; assembly: GCA_026826555.1. Lineage (NCBI taxonomy): Eukaryota > Metazoa > Chordata > Mammalia > Cingulata > Chlamyphoridae > Tolypeutes > Tolypeutes matacus. The sequence goes on along the minus strand of JAKSZT010054495.1, from coordinate 1,656,863 downwards.
CTGCTATCTTTTTCCTTCTTTCTAATTTATTTGTATTTTGTGTAAACAGTCTTATAAATGCAATTTCACCAATATTAATATTTTACATGAGGTTTCACTATGCTGTATATTCCCATATTGTATTTGTTAGCTTTCCTTCTAGTAATATAAATATCCTTAGGCTTTCCCTTTCAACCACAGTCATACCCATATAATAGCTCCGCTAGTCACAAATACCTTGATGTTCCCTCACCATTTCCATTCATTTCCAAAGATTGAAAAATAACCTTTTTAACCAATTCTGCACAGATTAAACATCATCTTACCACTCTCAACACTCATTCTATTTTCTGGTAACCTATATTTAATTATTAATTCCATGAGTTTACATAATATATTTATTTCATAATAGCAATAATAGCACAATCATACAGTATCCCATGTTCATTGATCAGAAGACAAAATATTGTTAAGATATAAAATCTACCCAAATTGATTTTCGGATTCAAAACAATCCCAATAAAAATCCCAACAACCTAAGATTTTTGCAGTAATCAAAAAGCCAATGATTAAATTTATTTGGAAGTGTAACCGGCCCCAAATAGCTCAAAATGTCTTAGAAAAGAAGAATGAAGTTGGAGGACTTCCACTTCCTGACTTTAATGCATATTACTTAGTGAGGACATCCAGAAAAATGGCTTTGAAGTAGGTAGGCAGAGCTCAACTCTGTCACAAAAACAACAGATAAAGTCAAAATATTACCTGAGGGAGATGCTTTGGGAATCTGCAGAACAGAAAAGTGCTGCACATTATCCAGGAGGTAGTTGGACAGAGAGACAAAGAGGCCAAAGGAAAACTGCCTGTTGCCCCTGTGGCTGGGAGTGGCACATGTACCCCACCTTCAAGGCAAATAACCTCATTAAAACCCCTGGCTCACTACAGCCAAGTAAGTTGGAAAGATTGTTCCCTGGGAGGAAGAGGAGTCTGGCAGAAGGTGGAGAGTGGTTTCTATTCAGTGAGTTTGGCCAAGTAAGCCCCCTTTAAATCTCAAAAAGACCCCTGCCAGCACTGAAGTGGCCCCTGGGATAGGGGAGGGGAATATGATCAGGCAGGCTGTCACACCCAACTGCACTGGGAGAGAAAGGGACTAGGATAGTGAAGGGGCAGAAACAGGCACCTAATGAGCTTGGCTCCAGCAAACTGTTAGAAGCCCAACTCACTTGAGGGAACAGGGGTGGGAAGAGCCAGACAAGCTTTCAGAAGCCTACTTAACCTGTGGAGGGGATGTAGCTCAATGTAGGAAGGCATATACAAGGTCCTGGTTTGACTCCTGGTTCATCCTAAGACAATGGATCCAGAGAGTCATCCACTGGGTTATCAAGCTTCCAGTCAGCCCATTATGAGAGGGAACATATAGACTGAGGGTGTTTTTAATCTGCTATTTTTAAATTTTTTATTGATTTTTAAAATTCTTTATTTTATTCTTTAAAATTGGGTACCTCACCTGTGGAGGGCAGGTTGCAGGGTAATTGCTGAGTGCCGGCATCCTGAGAAGGTCCCTAGGGGCCTAAGAGGGAAGCCTGTTTTCCTGGGTTGTTTTGTTGTTGTTGTTGTTGTTGTTGTTTCATGTCTTTTTCCATTCTTTGTTTCTATTTTGTTTACTTATTTTTTCTACCTACTTTGTTTCTTTTATTACTTTCATTTTTCCTTCTTCAGTTTTCTGTTGCTTTTCTTTAATTCCACCACTTCTTGTTTGATCTTCCTTTTTTCTTTTTACCTCTTTTTTATTCTTTTTTCTTTTCTTCTCATCTTTCCAGCTTCTTAATTCATTCTGTTTTTTCTATTGTGTTTATTGTTTCACTTTTTTTCTATTCTACCTTTTCATTCTTATTCCTTTGTATTTTTTATGATTTTTCAATCATATCACTTGTTTATATTCCTGGCTCTTGTACAATTCTTCTCCTACCTTTTTTGAAATATTATTACTATTATTCTTTTTCTCTTATTCTCTCTTTCCTTTTCTCTGTTCCTAATGTTTTTCAAGGGAACACAGACAACTGCAAGGATATAGAAGAAGAGGAACCAAGTGTCAAAAGATAACCATACCACACACAAAAAAAATCAAAATTAAAACCTAGTGTAGAAAGAGAATCTAACCAACTGACTAAGCCCATCAAGGTAAACAGATGCCTAGACACCAACAAACAATTATAAGCCATACTAGGAAACAGGAAGAAATGGGTCAGGCTAAAGAACAAAGTAAAAATTAGGAGGAGATGCAGAACGTGGAACAATTAATGAAGGATGTCCAAACATCATGAATCAACTAACTGAAGTGAAGGAAGAAATATAGGATATTAAGAAGACATTGGGGGAACATACTAAAGAAATTGTAAAAATACATAAAAAGGTAATGGATCTGATGATGATGAATGGCACAATGCAAGATATCAAAAATATGCTGGAAGCATATAATAGCAGATTTGAATAGGCAGAGGAAATAATCAGTGATGTTGAAGACAGTGCATCTGAAATAAGACATAGTACAACAGATAGATAAAAAAGATAGGAGAAATCCAGCTGGGATTTAGGGATTTGAATGTCAACATGAAATGCACAAACATACCCATTATAGGCATCCCAGAGGGAGAAGAGAAGGGAAAGGGGACAGAATTGTGTGTTGAAGTAAATAATGGCTGAAAATTCCCCAACTGTTTTGAGGGACATGGATGCAGGAAGTGCAGCACACCCCAAACTTTATAAATCCTAACAGGCTTACAGCCAAGACATATAGTTATCAAATTGTCTAAAGCTCAAGACAGAGAATACTGAAAGCAGCAAGAGATCCATCACATACAAGGGAAACTTGATAAGATTAAGTGCTGATTTCTCATCTGAAACCATGGAGGCAAGAATGTAGAGGCAAGACAATTCAGATGCTAAATGAAAAAAAAACTTATAGCCAAGAATTCTGACCAAGCAAAGCTGGCATTCAAAAATGAGGGAGAGTTCAAAATATTCACAGATAAACTGAAATTAAGAGAGTTTGTCAAAAAGAAACCTGCCATCTAGAAAAAGTAAAGGGATTTCTGCAGGTTGAAAGGAAAATACCAGAGAGAGAGGGTTGGAGGAGAGTGTAGGAAGGGAGATTATTGGTAAGAATAACTAAAGAGATAAAAAGAGAAATTAAAGCAAAATATGGCATATATAAACCTAAATAAAATATGGTTAATGTAAGTAATGCCTTGAGAATATTAACATTGAATGTCAATGGATTAAACTCTCCAAACAAGAGACACAGTTTGGCAGAATGCATAAGGAAATATTTCCTATCTATATGCTGCCTACAAGAAACTCACCTTAGACCCAGGGATTCAAGGAGGCTGTAAGTGAATAGTTTGAAAATGATTTTACATGCAAACAAAAACCAAAAACGTTTGGGAGTAGCTACACTAATATTGTACAAAATAGACTTTAAATGCAAAACTATTGTAAGAGACAAAGATGGACAATATATATTAATAAAAAGTGTAATCTATCAAGAAGAAAGAACAAACATAAACATTTATGCACCTAACCAGAGCACCTCAAATACATGACACAATTATTGGAAAAACTAATTGGAGCAATAGATGTCTCTAAAATTATAGTGGGGGACTTTAATACAACATTATCACCATTAAAGCATATTGATAGTGTTTATACAATGGTAAAACAACATGGTACTTGCATAAAGGCAGACAGATTGACCAATGAAACTGAATTGAGAACTCAGAAATAGACCTTAATCCATTTAATTTTAATGTCACTACCAATAAAGCAGGACTTTCTTCTGTCATTTTGCTGTTTAATCTGTATATCTTATTCCCTTTTTGTCCCTCAATTCTATTCATCTCTACTCTTATATTTATCTGATTTTTTGTGTTGTGCTATATTGTGCAACTTCTCTTTCTCTCTGGATATATTTTTCAACTATTTTCCTTGTTGTAATCGTATGGTTAAAATTTAATATCCTAAATATATAACAATCATTTTTGGTTTCATACAAACTTAACTTCAATAGCATACACATATACATTTCTTATGCCCTTATGACCCTCTTTTCTTTTTTTTTTTTGTACTGGTTACCACTTATATCTTTGTACTTTGTATGTAAAAAAAAATCACACAGATTAATCCTAACTTTTTGTGAATTTTCATTTTAGCACCTGTAGGAAGTAAGAAGTGGAGTTACATACAAAATAATACACTACAACCATATTGGCATTTATATTTATCCAAATGGTTACCTTCACTGCAGGTATTTATTTCTTTATGTTGCTTGAACCACACCGTTTAGTATCCTTTCACTTCAGTCTGAAGAAAACCCTTTAACATTGTTGTAGGGCAAGTCCCTCATTTTTTTAAATCTGCGAATGTATTAATCTCTCCCTAATTTTTGGGGAAAAAAAGTCTTGCCATATATAAAATTTGTGTTTGACAGTTGCTTTCTTTCAACACTTAAAAGTATTTCAAGCCACTGTCTTCTTGCCTCCAGACTTTCTGGTGAGAAATCAGCACTCAATCTAATTGGTGCTCATTTGTACATAACAAGTTGCTTTTTTCTTGCAGCTTTCAAAACTCTTTCCTTTTCCTTTGATTTTGATTGTGTGATCAATATATGATGCAATTTATTTTTTCATGTTATCCTGTTTAGTGTTCTTTGGTGTTCTCCAATGTGCATATTCATGTTTTGCTAAGTTTTGGAAGATTTCTGTCTTTATTTCTTTGAATAGTATTTATGTCCCTTTCTCTTTTTTCTTCTCTTTTTAGGACCTTAATAATGTGTATATTCATAAGCTTGATGGTGTCTCAGAGGTATCTTATGCCATTTTTGCTTTTTATAGTACATTTTTCTTTCTGCTCCTCAGGCTGACTCATTTGAATTGCCTTGTCTGTCAAGTTTCTTGTCTTTCTTTCTCCTGCCAACTTCAATCTGCTTTTGAAACCCTCCTGGGAATCTTTAATTTCCTTTATTGTGGTCTTCAACTCCAGTTGTTCTGTTTAGTTCCTTTTTAACAAAAATTTTTGCCTCTTTGCCAATATTCTCATATTAATCATTCTTTGTTTTCCTGGTACCTTTAGTTCTTTCTCTGTGTTTTCCTTCATCTCCTTGAGATTTTAAAGATAATTTTTAAAGGCATTGGTCAGTGTGACCACATTCTGATCTTCTTGGTGCTTTCCTCTTTCTTTGGATGGGCCATAATTTCCTGTATTCTTGGTTTGTCTTGTACCCCTTTGTTGCACACTGTACATTTTAACATTTTCAAATGTTAACTTTGGGGTTTATTTCCTGAGATGTCTGTTTCTTATTTTTGCAAACTTCTGATGATAAGACAGATATTTTCTTGAGTTTCAGCCTTCCTATCAGGAAAGTCTGCCCAAGTTGAAGGCAGTGTGTGGTATTTTCTTGTCTTTCTGGGCCTGCGTCTTCTTCTGAGCTTTTGCTTGTTAGTGTTTTTGGAAGTCCCCTGTATACAGGAGTTTTGTTGTCTCCTCGGTTTCCTAGGGCATAGACCTCCCAATCCTGCAAGTTGAAGCCAGCAGGCCTTGGTCCCAGACTGTCTTCCTCTATAGATTTTTATATTCTCTTTTTCTGTAGCTTCTTCTGCCTCAAGGGCAAATTTTTGGAGGAGAGGCACATGGAAAGGACTTTCCAAATTCAGTCCTTCCAGCAGAAATGGGGCCAGGGACCTACAAAGGGGGTACAGACCTGTTCCAAAATCCATTGAGTAGAGTGCCAGTAAGGGACCAAGAGCTTCTCCCATGGTTCCCCAAAGTTGAGCTTTCTTGGCCTGCCCCACAAGTGCAGCCTTTCAGATAACTGTCTCCAGTAGCCTTGAGAAAACATAGCATCTTCAAGTCTCCTCCATCATGACCTTTGTCCATGAGGGTTGAAATAATGTCTCCCTTCAGAGCCAGGCACCAAGCCATCAGAAGCCGCTGATCAAAAGCCATAATCAGGGATTGGCTGTACTCAGTCCCGGTCTTGGAGAAGAAGACTTTTATCTCCCAGTGTGTAATCAGTGAGCTAGCCAGAGGCTGAACCCTGTGATAGTCTGTCATGAATGTGAGGGATAGATGCCCATAGCTGCCATTCAGAAAGAGCAATTTATTGGCCTTTACCATAATTTATTAGCCTCTTCCTTCTGCTCTTCCCAGGATGCTTTACAATATTCTTCTGGCCTTTGGAGTTTCAAAATAGTTCTTTCAGACAGTTTCTTACTGTTTAATAGATGTCCTGGAGAAAGGACTGAGAACTGGAGCTCCCAACTTTGCCATATTCCCATTATCCTTTATATGTTTTTTGCAATTGTTTCTTCTATAAAATATGTTCTTTTTAAAATAACATTCATGTGATATTTAGTTAATACATCTGAAGCAATAAACTATTAAATCAAAAGTAAATAAATACAAAGATATATGCGTAATTAAGTGGCTTTCATTCTAAACTTTTAAAAGCCCATTTAAACACATCACAACTAAGATTTTCAATTAACAATATGTAGTAATTTCACAATAGGAAGTTTTTAGCTTTTCAGCAGTAGAAAAATCCAGGTAGAAGTATTGAGAGAGGGGATCCTTATTCCACACAATTTTCACAGCTACTGGACTCATCATTACTTTAAATTATCTCGGGTATAATTTGAGGGAACGTCTAAGAAAGGTAAGTTATATTTATTTTTAACTTTTTACCTGTAAGGAATCAATCTTCTTGCTTACCTTTTAGAAGAATAAAATTTATGAAATTATCTTTTGTTTCTTGTAGGCTGGTGACAGTTTCCTGTCCTTCTGTAGGCATTCTGATCTTTGACATTCTGAGCACCTCTGATCTAATTAGTTATAACTTTCTCTGGTTACTAATTTTCTGTAATGCTACCTTTAAAGTTTTGCCCCTATTTGAGGTTGATGGTTCTCATCTTAAATAAATAATTTAATAATCATAGTGTAGTATTAAGATATTTTTGTTAATAGTCATTGCATGCAGTCTATTGCTTGAGGCTTTTTCCCCCTAATGTGGATGGGAAGTCTATGCCATTTTGTTTCTTATTTGGAACTGCAGGTCAGAGAATGTATTGGAATTCCTAGACTCCTGAAACCTATTCTATTTCATCCCCCAAATGCATTTATTATATAGTAATGTAATTACATACAAAATTTTTATGGAGATTGGAAATGTTCATTTTAAGTGACTGGAAGCAGTATATGTTTTCACAGGGTTTAAAAATAGTTGAATTTGCACTGCACAATTATATGTTTTGACAAAATAAACTATAGTCCATTTTTAGCAGCAATGCTTCAATATGTGTTCATCAGTTGTAACAAATGTACCACACTAATGAAAGATGTAGTTAATGGGGGAAAGTGTGGGAGAGATATATGGGAATGCCCTATATTTTTAATCTAACATTTATGTAATCTAAAGCTCCTTTAAAAATAATAAAAAAATGTACTTGCAACTGCAAAAATTAAAAAATAAATATACCTCAGAAGGCAAGTCCATCTTATTCACCAAAAAAAATATATATATATATACTTGAATTTATCAGCATCTGACCATTGTATACCAACTTTGGGGCATTGATTCTATTCCTAAATAAAAATTAAAACTTTATAAGAAAGGAAACAAAAGACTTAACTTTTCGTATAGTGCCTGTAGCAGAGGGTTTACATGGCTTACTTCCATTTTTATTAGAGTACTGGATATGTCCTTAGAGACTTGTAGCATTTGAAGCTACATTTATCCTGCCTAATAATCTGAAGAACACCTGACAATTACTGAGGGCTTTCCTTCCCAAAAGTCTTTACAAACTACACATGTGCAGGAATTACTTGCCTCAATTTTGAAAGGCATCTTGCTCTGGGGAATGAATCTAGGGAATCTTTTATGGCCACTACTAGCCAGACCTTTGAGCTCATGGCTCATTCTAAAGGCAAATATAAAACATACTTTAATTTTGCAAAGGTTTCACTCTATAGTCTGCAAAAGTTAAAAAAAAAATAATTTACATGTTCAGCTCTAATGGCAGCAGCTATAAGGTATTTGGGGGGATGGTATGCTAGCTTTCCCTTTCTGTAGGAGAGTTTTGAAAATTTTAGGATAGATGTGGACATGATATAAGTAGGCTTCACTGAAACAGTTTCTTTCCTAAACCATATTTCTATATAGGCTTTTCCTCCCAGGTCCAGTTCTATTTTGGGGATCAGTTGACACCTTAGTGACCACAGATCATGCTCAAGCTTTAGTACCAACTATCTTAAATCTTGGCCCTCACCCCCACTTCACTCCCTTGCATTTCAACTCAGTTGTAAAGTTAGAAAAATCTTAGAAGTAGGAGAGATGTTAGCATTGATGACAGCTTTAATTTTTTTAAAGATTTATTTTACTTATTTATTTCCCCCCTTTGTTTATGCACTTGCTGTTTTGTTTTCTGTATCCATTCACTGTATGCTCTCAGTATCTGCTTGTCTTCTCTTTTCACTTTTCACTTTATGAGGCACCGGGAACTGATCCTGGGACCTTCCAATGAGAGAGAGAGGCACTCACTCGCTTAAGCCACCTCAGCTCCCTGGCTTGTTGTGTCTCTCATTGTCTCTATTATTTGTCTCTGTTTTGTTGTACCAGCTCTCTGCACGGGCCAGCTCACTTTTCACCAGAATGCGGCAGGAGGTGAACCTGGGACCTCCCATATGGTAGACGGGAGCCCAATCACTTGAGCCACATCCACTTCCCAATAGCAGCTATCACTTTGTGAGTAACTACTGTATTAGTTAAGGTAATACTAGGTGCTATTTAAATAAAATTCAGAATCTCAGTGGCTTCACACATTAGAACTTATCGCTCTTGCAAAGTTCATTAAGTTCTTCAGTAATTAAAAAACCCAGGCTGTTGGAGGCTCCACAAACTTCAACAAGTGTCACTAACTTCCATCTAACAGATGCGTGAAGAAAGACTGGAGGATTTTGCAGAAGGATTTTATAGGTCCAGCCTATAATTTGTATACATAACATCCCCTTACCTTTCAATGGCCAAAACTCCATAAACAGCAACCCTTAAGTGTCTTTGAGGCTGGGAAATGTTGACTAGTTATGAGAATAGAGAAAAAGGTTTGGTAAAAAAAGATATCCCATCTCTGCCATGCCTAATATGTGCTAGGCATGGGCTAAGTGATTTTACTTACATTATGCTGTTTCATTCCCACAGTAACTCTGAAGGATTCATTTTATTATGCCCATTTAATAGAAGAGAAAATGTGACTCAGATGGGTAATGCAATAGATACAAAGTAATTTAACCTGTTAGTGAGAGAACTGGAATTTGTGCACAGCCTAATCCCAAAGCCCATATAAAACATCAGGTACAAGTTGCCTGCACTCAAGAATATATGTCTAAAGTTATTATCTTCTTCAAAAACTCCAGGAAAAGTGCACCAAATGTAAGATATGAACTGTGGTTAGTAGTGGTGTTTTGACAATGCTCTTTCATAGTTATAGCAAATGTTTCACCACAGTGCAGGGTATTGGTGGTATAGAGGTGCATGTGAGCCTGTATGATGACATGCGCATTTGTTTTTTAAATTAACAACTCTTTATTATACACTTATTGTTTAATTTAATCAAAGACATCTCAGCTGAATCTAATACAAAGGGTATCACACCCAGAGGAACAGACCAGTTTAAAAACAGAATCCATATATCTTTTTGGAATTCATAAATAATATCAAACTGCTACACTACACATTTCAACATGCTTCTTTTGTAAACTAAAGTGCCTCCCATGAATAAGACCCGATTTCATGTGGTACTCTTCTAAGATATCATATTTCACTAATAATAACTGCAAAACATTCCCTCTTAGTCTTTTTTTTTTTTTTTTTTTTTTTTTATTATGGGTAAAAATCAAATTTCTCACAATACATACAAACATTTGTAAAATGATATATAAATATATATGCATATATGTGTATTTGCTTATAAAAATGTTATTTTTATATATATATATATACATATATTTTAAGAGGTGCTTAGATTACCTAAAATATTATACGGAACCCACTCGGATTCCCTCTTAGTCTTAAACTCAATAATCAATTTTGCAATATTTTGTTGTGTCTAATAATCAATAAAAAATAATAATCAATAAAAAATAATAAACAATTTTGCAACATTTTATTGTGTCTAATGTTTTGAAATTATTTGAAAAAGATGCTGCTACAAACATATTGAATGATGCCATGTGCATTTTGTTTCATTTTGAAGATGAGGATAACATCTGGTCCATTTTTTGTCTTATGTAGCTTCTCTAAGATCAGCACATTATTTGTGTATGGATCCCAGGCATGGTAAGACCTGATAGTCTTGATAAAATTTCTTTATAAACTTCTAGTGCAGATAGTTGTGAGAATTCCTATGAAAAATACAGAATGAAAGATGCCTTTATTTTTTTACCAATTTAATGTCATGTGGCTTAATAAAGTTGCTTGAATTCACTAACTTGCCATGGGTAGAAGAATTTAATTAATTTTGCTGGCACCTGTGAGCAGAAATTAAGCAGAGGTCTCATGCTGCTTACTGGCTGCCTTGATATTGTGTGTGTTTGCTTAGCATTAACAAGCTCAAGAAAAATTATCATCTTAGTTTCACATTGTTTTATTACTCCTAATAACTTATTTCAACAAACAGTTCAGCCCTGTGGAACAGACTGAATGACTATGTCTGTCTACACAGAATCTGGCAGAATGCTGTTCTCATCATCAAGATGTGCAATTGCTGAGCTGTCCGCAGACTGCGTGACACCACAGAATGCTTGTCATCATGAGTTTGCACCATTTGTTTTAAACCTAGTCCATTCTTTCAATACATTTAAAATAAAGCCAAACTTGGATAGTATATAAATATGGAGATGAAATAGAATGCACATAACATATACACTGATTAATTCATATACAGAGATAACATCCTTACCAGTATAAACACTTGCATAAAAAGGGAATGTTATCTAGTCCAGTAAAATAGAAGTGCCAGATATTCTTATATATGTTGGCAAGGAAAGAAAGAACATTGGTACAAACTCTTTGGAAGGCAATTGTGATGAGATTATTAAAATTTAAAATATACAACTCAATGACTCAGAAGTCTGACCTATGAGAGTTTAATCTTACACAAAGCAATAATGAAACAGACAAGGAAAAATATTTATGTACAAGAGCAGGTATTGAAGTATTGTTTGTAATGGAAATCAAAAACAAATAAAAAATCAAAATACAGAACCTGGGAAAAACTTAAATATCCTTTAATAAGGAAATGATGAAACTATCCAGTGGAATACTATATTGTTATAAAAGAATAATGTACAGCTATTTGTGTTGACTTGGAAAGTTGTCCACATATTATTGTTAAATGAAAATGGAAGATTATAATATATTCTGATTTTTGTAAATAATGCATACAATTTTTTACATATGTGTAGCTAAATATCACTGTGTTTATACTGATATCTGTATCAACATATTTTATGTCTATAAAATCATAAGAAAAAACAGGAAGAACATAAACCAAACTGTAAATAGTGCTTACCCCTAAGGAATAGAAATAGAAGGGTTCAGGAGCTGTGGAATTTGGATTTTACATATGTACACATACACACATGTATACAGACATCCATAATACATGCATATAATACTTATATACTAATATGTATATTATTATTTGAAATAGAGATTTATAGGAGATTTTTAACTTTACTTTTTGTATTTTTAATTATTATTGAATTTAATCCATTTATTGATTCATTCATTAGTGTTAGGGATCGTATCTTGTCTCAAAATTTGATTAAATTTAAGACCATAGGAAGGCTGCTATTACTTGATCTTTATACTTACTGAGATCAGATTTTTTTAGCAAACTTTTAATTTTAGAACAGTTTTAAATTTACAGAAAAAATTAGAATACCGTACAGAGTACCCATATATTCCAACCCCAGTTTTCCTATTATTAACATCGTACATTAGTAAACATTAATAACCAATAATGATGCATTGTTATTAACAAAAGTTCATACTTTATTCAGATTTCCTTAGTTTTAAACTTAATATCTTTTTTCTGTTCCAGGATACAACTATTGATTCCATATTACATTTAGTTATTTATCCTCTTGGATGAGACAGCTTCTCAAACCTCAAACTTTCCTTGTTTTTGTTGCCTTCTAAGATATTTAATCTTCAGTTTTTACATTAAACTGTTTAATCTATCAATTAATTTTATATGTGTTATAAGGTAGGCATTCAATCTTATTTCCTTACAGCACTATTTAGTATATAAGTCATTTTTTCACTTACTGAAGTAAAATGCCATTTTATCTAGTATCCTTATTCATGATTCTTCTACCCATTTTATTTGAACCTATGATTAACAATATACCCATTAATTATATGTCCCAAAGACTTAAACTTTGGACTGTTCTTATGCTGGTTAAGTTCTGAATCTCAGCAGATTTGTGACCAATACTTACTCTCCAGTCCGTCAGACTCAACCAAAGACAACTAACAAAATGGTGATGGACAACTCACATCCCCCCAAATAATGAAGAGTATCTACAACTACAAGGAAATCAATTCCTTCCATCCGCCCCATAAGATTAAATCCCCACCCAATCTGAAGCAAAGCTGGCAACATAATCCCAAAAGCCTCAAAATTGAAGAATGAACAAACAAAAAAGGGAGAATGCAACCATGGACCAAAATACTTATTTGTATTGCAGTAATAGAAGAACTTGCAACATTGATATAAAGATAGTGGTTACCAGAGGTTCTGAGAGGAGGAAGAGGGAAGAATATGTGGAACATAAGGCGTTTTTAGGGCATCAGAATTGTTCTGCATGATATTGCAATGGAGGATACAGGTCATTATATATTTAGTCAAAACTTATAAAACTGTACAGTGCAAAGTGTAAACCATAATGTAAACTATGGACCTTAGCTAGTAGTAATGTTTCAATATTGGTTCATCAATTTTAAGAAATGCACTACACTAATGTAAGATGTTATTAATGGGAGAAAATGTGGGAGAGAGAAGGGGTGGGTTTTATGTGAATCCCTTATTCTTTCTTTTTTTTTCTTTTTTTTTTTTTTTTTTTTTACCGGGAGGTCTCAGGGATCGAACCCGGGTCCCTCCATATGGGAGACGGACTCCCAACCAGTTGAGCCACATCCGACCCCATACCTTATTCTTTCGATGTAAGTTTTTTGTAATTTAAAACTTCTCTAAAGATAAAATTTATAAGAAATATTAAAGAACAAAGCACAAGGTACCAAAAGAAGTACCAAAAATATGGATTGTATTTTTTAAAAATCAAGTTTAAGACTTATTAATGTAGGTGGTGATACAGAGTGACACGGATGTATAAAATCCGTAGAAATTATACAAATTTAATTTTATTCAATGGCTACCATCTCCTAACCTCCCATATTATTTAGCAAAGCTGCAAAAAATAGTCCATCAGTTTGGTTACTGTTTCATTTTTCTCCTTTTCTCTGCATGCCCTCTTAAATGGGTGCTAATGAGGAACACAATGGTTAAGCATATTGAAAGAGACAGATTTGCTATTCTCAATAAGCCACAAACCAGAGTGTCTGTGGAAAGTAATCAGTCCTCCTGGATAAATAAGAATTGTTCTTTCATCACAAAGAAGAAATCTTATAGTTGTACTTTAAAACTAAGAAGGGTGAGCTATGAGCTTTGTAAAATATTGAGTATTGGAGATAGATTTTTTGCATCACTGACTGGTATTATCTTTTGAGTGACAGAGAATAGAGAACCACAGCTTAAACCTTGTTCTTTATCGTGAAGTTATTAATAAAGTTCATCAACACAGCTTGAAACATCAAAACTACCACACTCAGAGAAACTACTTAATGTGACAAAATGTCTGTCCTGAGTGGACTATTGTACGTATTACAAAAGTTTGTTTCAATCGTCCTGCTTCTATGACACATGGACATATAATGGCCTAACTTTTATTGTTGGTATAAACAGATATTGTGTAATAGAGACTTGACTTACAGACAAAATACAAGTACACATATGACCACATGTTGGATAATTTCAATCTGGATCTCCAATCTTTCAAGAGGGAGGGATTTTTATAGGGAAATATCATTTCTCCTTTATATTTAAAAAGTGATTAGATATAACTGAGCTACTATTAGTAATAGTCCAAACAGCTAAATTTAATCAAGGGCATTTATGCACTGGAAACTGTCTTTGATACTTTATCTGAATTATCATATTTAATCATCATAAGACTCTAATTTATAGATTTGGAAGTGGAGTTTAGAGATATTAGATAGCTTGCCAAAGATCACATGGTTAATTAACAGTTGACTAAGATTTCAAACCCATATCTGAGGCTCCAAATCCCATGTTTTTAAGTGTTGCATATCTTAATTTGCCTCAATAATTAGCTACATTATTTCATGGACATTATGAGTTAAATAACCTTTGGTTAATTGACTGATTTATCTAAGAGCTATTTACAACACTGCTTTTCCATATTTCAAAAAAAACCAACATGAAGTATTAATAACCTAGGAATTGCTTGCTTTGTATTTGTATTGTTATCATTTCTAATATGAAGAGACATCCCAGAGGATTTATGTAGTATTTGAATATTTCATTGGCTTATCGTTCAGTCAGCTACATTTACAAAGAAGTTAAAAAGCCCATAAATGTATCTATGGGTAGTTGACATGAACTGAACTCCAGAAAACAAGAATTTTGGTTCTAGTCACAGTCCTGCCACTTACTCAATTGGAAAAGCCACTTAATTTCTCTGCACCTGAGTTTACCTGCTACAGTGAGTACAATTGATCTGGTTGGTGATACAGTTTTACCCTTTGTTTTCACTTTCTAACTCTCTGTACATGTTTTTCTAGGCAACATCTTTTTCTCCCTCCAGATCTCCTCTTTATCTTTTTTCACCTTTGTGCTTTGAGAATGAGAACTGTGTGTATTCATTAAAAGACTCCTTTGTTTTCTGGCTTCGTTTTGGGTTAGGATAATGAGGAGCACTTGCAGATCAGTGAGATGAAGGTAAGAAAGTGAGGTTGAGGTTGTTATTCTCCCTACTCCCTCCTTGTGGTGATACAATCTTGTAAAGTGGTCACATAACCACTCTATCTCAAAGTTGCTGTCATTATTCAACTTGCCTTGCCCCTGCAGACCTAATCGTGGCACTCCTTACCCCTTACTAGACCCAGGGTTTTATATTATCCCTTATTGTGGTATTCAGACACACTGCCCATATCTTAGAAAATATTCTCTTTCACAAACTTTTCTCACATTACTCAATTTATGTGAACTAACTGGCTTTCTGACCAAACCTTCATTGATATACATGTACATCATTCCTTAAGCTGTTTGCTTGGTTAAATAAGATGATATTCCCAGAGAAAAGTTAACTATTTTTTAGGTTGAGTATATAGTGGTACAGATATTTTTTGTTAGTATCTTTAAGAAAATTTTCAAAGGCCCCAAAACAGCTTTACCTGGAGCTTCTCTCCTTCCATTGTATCAATTTGATTCCTTGAAATAACCCTAAGCTTTCAGAATAATGGAAGAAGCTCATTGCTTATCTGGGGATAATATGAACAAAGGGGCTCAGTGAAAGATTGGGCTTCCATACTTTTCATGAGGAATTGGAGTCTTTCCTTTTCAAAAGTGTATCATTTGTTCGTGTGACTAGACAAGTGAGACTGATCTCCTTGGCTTTTTCAAACTATCATGTTACACACTAGCACAAGCTCTAACTCAGTGCTTTTATTCTAAGTCTTTTTATAGTCGATGGCTATGTTTTCTGTACTTGTTTATGGAAGCAGCATAGTAGCAAAAAATGCCAGTTTTATATGTGTAGTCTGTCAGAGCCTTATCTCTAAAAACTGGGAAGACTAATCCCTGTCCTGCTTAAGTCAAAACTTGTTTGTGAGGCTTAATAAATATCATGGTATGAATGTGATACATATACTCTATAGCACTACACAGGTTCTGGTGATGCTGCAGGAGCTATTTCTGATGATCAAAAGAAACTTCCCCGTTATGCTTCACTTTTAGATTTTAAGCTTGTGTAGGTAGATAACCGTCAGCAATAATAGGCTATGTACTCTGTTGTCATTTTAGACACTTCTTGAATTTCTTTATGAAAAATAGCACCAGACCATGCTCATTTCTCTTTACAAGACCAAAGGTATTGTAGAACGAGTTATTAACAAATTATTAATAGAATTATATTATTATATATATCCTGTTTCAAAGAGTGATTATCTGCTTATATTTAATATTTACTGGGAAAGGAATATGTTTTATTTAGTCCTGATTTTTAGATCTTTTCCAGATTTCAATAGAATCTCTTTCCCTAAGAATGAATGGATGAATTTTTGGATTGGGACATGAGTTGTAGAAAAAATTCAAAGTAAACAGTCATTGGGAGGTTTGGCCTTTAATGATGGGACATCAAAGAAAGGGAATCTTGACCTTAGGTCGACATAACTTTTGAGATGGCAGGATCCTCATGATTGGAAGTAATCCAGCTGTCACTGTGACAGAGCTTCTCTTCTTGTTAGTTTGCTTTCCTTTATTCTGTATGTCCTCAACCTCCGAATAGATCCTCAGGGAAGCAGGCTTGTGGATGTATAACTCTTCTAGAACACAACAGCATCTGTAGATTTAGACAGCAGCACATATAACTCAGCTTAATGTTTTTTCTTTATTTTTAAAGGAGCATTAGATTACATGTTACATCAAAAATGTAGGAGATTCCCATATACCCCACCCCCATTTCCCTCCCACAATTTCCCCCATTACCAACATCTTTCATTAGTGTGCTGCATTTGTTACGATTAATGAACACATATTGAAGCATTGCTACTAAGCATTGTCTATAGTTTACATTATGTTTTATACTTTGCACCACACAACTTTATAAGCTTTGACAAAATGTATAACGGCTTATATCCGTCATTGCAATGTTATGCAGAACAATTCCAATGTTCCAAAAATGCCCCATGTTACACCAATTCTTCCCTCTCCCTCCTCTAAGCTTAATGTTTTAATTATAATGATAAGGCAAACATAGGTCATTGTTCCGTGGAAATTCACTATTTTACTTGTTTTAAATTTAATGTAATTAGTTGCATTATTATTTCAATGGTGAAATATATGACAGTTGAACATAAATTATTTTCCACTAAATATATTACTCAAATGTTTTAAAGATATTATGCACATGCAGGTATGTTATGTACTAGTCTGTACTTGAGATTGCTATATCAATATCAAAAATAATTACGGAGCCAAGATTGTGTACATTGGTAAGCAGAGACAAGAGTGATTATTCTAAGTATGTAGAGATTTAAGGGCATTGTGATTTGTTCAAATAAAATTAAGCAAGAGAAGCTTTCAATCAGCTTTCTGTTATTGAAGTACTATTTTGTGTAGTGACAAAATTATGTGCGAACAAGGAAGAGTAGTGTAAGAAAACCACAAGTGCAAGAAGTTTACTCTTCCGATATCTACTTATACTGAGAAGGAGAGGAGAAAATGTGTGAAAGACAAGAATATGTACTGGGCTGGGTGTGCAGGTAGTAGAAACATTCTCAAGGATTTCTTCCAGGGAGTTAAGGAGACAAATCTGTGAAATAGTAAGATTGCAATTCCTTCAAATCTGCATATTCTGCAGCCCTTAAGCCATTACCTACAGCTCAGGAGTTCCAATAAAAGTGATTTAAAAACTCATTCTGGCCGCCTGCAGATGTCAGCCCCCAGGGGTTGCCACTGTACATTATTTAATATGGGCCTGATGGTTTCATTCTTCTTCCTGATGCTTGATTCAGCTGTCTATAGGCAGCCCCCTTCTGTCTGTAAATGACCAGGTGGTACTAATGATTAGACTGTTTTGTTTCCAATTGGATTTTGTCATCTATTTCTTTTACATTATCCCTGATTTACTTGTTTTCTCCTTTAAATTTATTTTCTATTTCCTATATGATTGGCCTCTCTTCCGTCACTTAGAGCTCTTAGTAAAATTATATTGGAATTTGGATTAGTGGATTCTATTTTCGCATGCCACCTGACGAAACAACCTGTTACAAGAATAAAAGATTATCATGATACCAGACAGCTCATTCCTTGGAAGAAGGAAAGGTTCTCCA
This sequence comes from Tolypeutes matacus, assembly GCA_026826555.1. NCBI lineage: Eukaryota > Metazoa > Chordata > Mammalia > Cingulata > Chlamyphoridae > Tolypeutes > Tolypeutes matacus. The sequence goes on along the minus strand of JAKSZT010054495.1, from coordinate 1,638,643 downwards.
TGAAGTTTCTGAATTAGTCAGAATCTTATGCCAGTGAAAAGAGATTTGTTCTGGATCTAAGTATTTTTCTTTATATATATATATATATATAAATAGATCATTCACATGTAGACAACTGCAAGCAATATACCTGAATTAAACAAGATATTTCTGGTGTTTCTAACCAAACCATTATATTTGAAGAATTAATTAACTGGGGGTGATTGGGGAGTGGGTAACTTGTCAAATTGTGTTGTTTTATTGTTTTATCTATCTTCCCATCACACCTTGAGTTTTAGGAGGTACTTCTTATTCAATTTGTATTCCCACACTGCCTGGTCTATTAAAGGTGCTCACTCAGAACCTGCTGGATGAATAAATGAGTGGTTCTGGTGAAACATCCCTTTTTGCAGACTTGATTCTAGGTCACACGTGGATTTGCATTCTGTGTTGACGATGCCACTTCATACTTCCCATTAGTTGGATCACGTCTTCATATATTTGGATCGTAATATTCTGATACCTGCAAAGTTGCTTGTGTCCTTTGGTCCATAACTTCTTACGTCTCACCTCAGCCTTTGCAATGTGACATAAATATGTATCAATCCTATATCTATAAATCTATTTTTCTTTCTATTGGATATTTCATAAATCCATATAATAAGGAAAGCCAGGTGCACAGCTTTTTTTCGATGAGTTTGCTCTGCCAATGCCCTTTAAAAAATGCCTCTACGTTTGTGGTGGGAGTTGGGTCGCTAAAGTGCCATGATTTTAAGCAGAAAAAAAATTAATTTTTTTGCTTTAGTGGTACATAAAAATCCGGTTATTTAAAAACCCTTTTTCCTATGAGTGTTTGCTATCCCTACTGTTATACGTTTTCACAGATATATCATATCGCCTTTGACTTGCAAACTCCTAGTTCTTTTCTGTTTGTTCCTTCTATGTAGGTGGCAGTAGCATCCTCTGTGTTTAGATATACTTGCTTTAAGAGATGAACAATGAGTATAGTTGCTTATGACGCTTGTAAAAATATCAACTATTTTATCGTAAAGGATATGAATAAACAAAACTGAAATGTCATATAGATCCCATGATACTCTAGGGTAATATAAAGTTCAGCATTTTAAGATATAAAAAGTGATGTTTCTTTTCCCCAAAATATTATTTTTGTTATCAAACTGAAAAAGCTGCCCTGTGCTTGCCTTCATTGCCTTATGATCCTTGCTTTAGGTTTCTTTGGCGAGATGTTTAGTTTTTTTTGGTGAGATGCTTTGGTGAGATGGAGAAAAAAATCCCATCTCTAGATATCTGATTTTTTCTCAGGTGTATGATAGGGACCGAATTTCCTAAAACTATTTCCTATGTGTCTAAATGAATGCATATTAGTGTATACAGTATGATTAATTTTTATTATATTTAGAAAGTAGAGCTGAATTACTCTTAAAAACTATACTTTTATAGATTTCATATACTTCTATTTTATAAATATCTTTCTTTTTTTCATTTTTATAAAGAAGAATGCAGAAACATAGCAGAGATACCAGCAAATTAGCTTGACCTCCAAGTTTCCAAGTTTATCTTGGCCCTCTTAAGTGATCTTGGATGCAAATGACAAACTGAAATATCTGAGGTGGTTTGCTTTTCAGTGGCTCTGGGCACAGTGAAAGCAAAGGGTGGGTGTGGGTGGGAGTGAGATACTTTGAAGCCAGTTCCAAGCCTTTGGGTGTCTTCTCTCTCCTCAGTAGTCCTATTTACCAGTTTGATAGTTCATCTGTACTCCTCAAATCCATTAGCGGTTAACAGGTGGCGAGTGGGTAGTACAATTCCAACCTACTTTGCTTAATTGAAGTGTGTAGTGCAATTCCTATGAAATTGTATGGTATTATTTTAATAAGAGAATTAGCCAATAGAACCAGTCACTTTTCAGTTCACATCACTCATTCGTAAAAGCAATATATATCTTGGTTGTCCATGCTGGTCTCAGGAGATGCATCTTTTGTAATCCAGTTATATTATTAACAAATGATGTCATTTAAAAAAAGAAACCTCTTACCTTTTGAATCCAGTGAGGAAGAACATATTACAAAATTATTTTATGTTTCTAGACACTGCAAACCTAAACTTTCCTAAATATTGAATTAGTATTCTGTCTGTGTGTGCTATACTGCCTAACTGAATTCAAATTTCCCATGTATGTCTATAAATAAATTTCTTTGGTTGTTCCATTTGAATAGTATTTTGATTTCTCTGAACGTTTACATAGCAACAGACTTGTGTTTAAGTAAATAAAATATCTCCTTTATATTAAAGATGGAAAGGTGATTGGGTCTTGTCAGTAATGGACTTAATTGTTTTCTAAATATATATATATATATATATATTTAAAGATCCTTAGATTATACAAATGCCACATAAAAAATATAGGGGATTCCCATTTGCCCTGTTCCCCACTCCTCTTTTATTTTCCCCCTTTAACAATATCCTTCATTAGTGAGGTACATTCATTGAAATTGATGAACACATTTTGGAGCATTGCCACTAAGCATGGATTAAAGTTTACATTGTAGTTTACACTCTCTCACACCCAATTCTGTAGGTTACGGCAAGATTTATAATGGCCTGTATCTGTCATTGCAATGTTATTCAGGACAATTCCCAAGTCCCAAAACTGCCCCTGTATTACACCTGTTTTTCCCTCTCCTTGCTTTCAGAACCTCCAGTGGCCACTGTCTCCACATCAATGATATAATTTCTACAGTAATGGACTTTAAAAGATCTTAATAACATATAAATAATGCCATCTTTTTGAGATACAAGCATATGAAGCCTCATATATTATTATTGGTGTTCCATTGATAAGAAAAGAAAAATTGGAAACAAGTGAAGGAAGTTTTGGAACATGCACTGACTTGACATGTTATCTGTTTCTTTTCCAAGGGTATGTTTAGGCATAAAACCTCATTGATCTATATGCCAATACAAGAGAAACGCTCTTTGATTAACAGGGAGTTCCCGAAAACACTGCAGAAAGTAACATGTACAAAGTAGCATATCTTAAAATCTTTTATTATACATAGGAATTTATGGGGTAAAGAACATTTTTAATACAAAGGCCACTCTGAAAAAGAATCCACGGCTACCTGGATGCGTGAAGTGGAAATTTGTTGCTTTGTTTTTTGTTGTTCATTATCCAGATCTTGTATTTTTTGTAATATATTTTTTGGACACAGTACCCCACGCCACTTTTGATTCACTACCAAAGGCTGGAGAATCCTTTCTTTGCCCACTGGTAGCTAGGTTTGAGTATATAACCTGGTGTATTAGTCAGCCAAAGGGGTGCTAATGTAAAATACCAAAAATGGGTTGGTCTTTACAAAGGGTATTTATTTGGGGTAGAAGTCCACAGATACCAGGCCATAAAGCATTAAGTTTCTTCTCTTACCACAGTCCATTGCCACGTGTTAGAGCAAGACAGCTGCTGGCGTTTGCCAGGGTTCAGGCTTCTGGGGTTCCTCTCTTCCCGGAGCTGCATTTCTCTCCGGGCTTAGCTCCTGTTTCCTCCACAAGGTCAGCTGTAGACGATTAGGCGAACGGCTTGCTTCTCTTCCCCTGGGGCCTTCTTTCCAACATCAAAACTGCTTCTCAAAAGACTGCTTCAACTGTCCTTTGCCTTGCCTTTTATATTCAATTCCCCACCCACCAAGAGGTGGGGCTCAACGCCCTAATCCTAACCTAATCATGCCCAGATTAACAGATCAGTTTACAAGCATGATTCAATTATATTTTTGGAATTCATAATTACATCAAAGTCCCCAACGGTTACACCTGGGATCAATCAACTAGATGCCCCCAACCCAGACTGAATTTAAAGTGAGTGACATAAGGATGAAGTGATGGTTAGAATTAACTTAAGGTACCTGTTACACAATTTAACACTATCTGTGGTGTTGTTTAGAGAAAGTGAAGGCCTACAAACATTGGTGTCTCTTTCTTGGCCAGATTATTCCTGCTAAAAAATAATTGTTTTGCTAATTGCTTCTTATCCCTCCAATACTCATATGGTTTCTACCAATTTTAGAATATTGTTTTTTTCCCCAGCCAATATAATAGTATTCAATAATCTGAAAAAGAAGAGCTGCATTTGATTTTCATTGATAGCATTCTCTAAAATAAAAATGAAGAAAGAAAAAAAAAAAAGCTTGTCAATCATAGCTCCTCACACCCTTTTCATAAAAGAGAGGCTTAAATAGAGAACAGTAGCAGCAACAGGTAGCATGGAATCCGGAATGGGCTAGCACCCAAGAAAAGAAGCAAGAAAAGAAGCAACACTGATTCAAGAGCACAGCTGCAGGGCCTGGTACAAAGCCAACTCCAAATCTCTCTTCCTTTAGAAAAGCTTTTAATTTTTTATCATCTTATGAAATGGAAGTGAACTGGATTATGATAACTGGCAGCCCCACTGGCCCACTTCTGCCACAGGAGTTTCGGTCCAGGTGTATAAGCAGTTCCTGGCCACATGTTTGAAACCAAACCTGGAGAAACAGCCTCTGGGATCCTTCAGCCTGACTGAGTATAACAAGAGACCAGAGATGATAAGACTTCTGTCTCATGAAAACCGTTGCTCACTCAAGAAATGGGCTGGGGCACATCAAATTTGTGTCATTGAATTAATCACAGTACAGTGGCGCCCAACGTGGGGCACGATCATCTGCCGCTGGCCGGCAACCTCCGCGAATGGGTAAGGACTACGTCTGCCTTGCTTCATAACTTGGCAGGCCCCTATTCCCTTTGGTACCTCTCTCTCTCTCTAACTCGGCTTTTTTGCCCCCGGGGTACCCCCTCCCTCTTCCTCCCTATGAGCTTTAGCCACTTTGTCCCCTGGTTCCCTCTCTTTTTCCTCTTTCCATTTATCTTGCTTTTTTCTCTTAGCTCTGCCTCTTCCTCCTCTCTCTCGTTCAGCAAAGCAACTTCAAAATTACTGGGACCTCCTTCTCCCCTTCAACCCCTGGCTTCTCACATCTAATCTTTGGGATCCTGATACCTACCACTTGCTCGTCGACAGAGTAACTTCTGCCATGGAGCATGAGAATAAACGCTTCCCTCCCGGCCTCGTTCTTGCGCTTATTACCATTCGCTCCTGCCTACTCGGCGCCAAGCCTCTAGAGATCTCCCTTTCAGAGCCCTCCTCTTCTGAGGAGGACTGTGAGAACTCTAACGCTCTACTCTTCCAGCTTAACAACCTTTTGGAAGACTCCGATACTGCTTCCAAACCCCTAACAAAACCCACTAACAACCGCGCTCAAAATGGCGCACTTCCGCCTTCTTCACCGCCTGAAAAGTGGAACCTTCTATATCCGGAATTCCCCTCCTCCGCTGAGGGCAGAGTTATACTCCCCCTAGCCCCATCACCACACCACTTCCTGCCAAACCTCCTGATCCTCCTGCTCCCCCAATCGCTCTGTCGCACCCCCCGCCCCTTTCTCTCCCCAGCGGCCTTGGCACCTCTGCCCCCGCCACTCCCTATCCGCAATATAAAATTCTCAAAAGCAGTGAATTCAAAGATATATGTTTCTATTGACGTGTTGTAACTTGTATTGTGTTTGTCTGGTTGTTCAGTGTCAGTGTAATGAATAAATATGGGTAGTAATTTAAAATAATAAAAATACATATGAACAAACTAAATCATTATTCTAACAAGTTTGTTTAATGTTGATGGTAATTGCATGTTGTCAGAAGTTTGCTTAAAAACAGTTTCTAAAATCATTGTGATAACTTAAGTAAAGAAGGTATATAGAATGTGCTTTTATTATTAAAAGAAAGTAATTTTATCATAAGATAAAATGACTAAGTTATTAAAACAGGGTTGGAGTTTTGTTCTTTCTCGGGGTTTCTCAAGTCATTGGTCTGTTTTGGTGGAAGTTTGCACAGAATTTTTCTCCTGGGTGATCAGTGTGCAGGAGGGAGGGTGTTTTATCAAAGTAGCTTCTTGTGCTTTGGCCTTGACGTGTCCTTGGAGAGACAGGTTTTGTTGCTTTTGGGGGAACATGATGTTTAAACCAGCTTTCTCAAAAAACGCTTTTTGTTTCAAACTGTTACAAATGGTTTGGTTTGTTCCCTAGAAGGGGGTGGAATACTGAAAGTGGTTAAGTTCATGTGATAAAAGTTAAATGAAATATTTAAAAGTGTTGTACAATTAAAAGAAGTTTTCTAATTTTATGACAATTAAAGTTGTATAAATAAAAGGTTCATATAAATGCTTTAAAGGTATATAAAATTGCTGAAAATTTAATAATGTTTCAGTGTAATATTAAACAAAGTATACTGTTATTAATCATAATTTTAATTATTTTAAAATATGTGTTATAAAACTACCTCTCTGCCTAAAAATCAAAAGGCAGGTGCTTTAACTTAAGTTTGTCTGATTTACTCCACCTCTGCTATATATAATAATAATAATAATAAATGGAAACTAAAATAGTAAGCGCATCAAGGATGTTTTGTAACAAATTAAAAATAATAAAGTATATTTCAAAAGGTGTTGTATTCCTCCCTGGAGGAGCTGGCCACTCTCCCAGGGACTGATGCATAAACCTTGAAATGTACTGCCCAGGGAGTGTTGTGTTCCTTCCTGGGGAGGCTGGCCCCTTCCTCAGGAATTAGCAAAATATTCACAAATTGGCATATTATTATTATTGACTTAAAAGATTGTTTTTTACTATTCCTCTTAATCCAAATGATAAAGAAAAATTTGCGTTTACTATTCCTTCTATTAATCATTCAGCTCCTACTGAATGATATCAGTTCAAAGTTTTACCTTAGAGAATGATAACCAGTCCTACCTACATTATGTCAATCCTTTATTCACATTCCATTACAAATTTTACAAAAACAATTTCCTAAGGTTATGATTATTCATTATATGGATGATATTCTTTTTGCCGCTGAGCAATCTTAAGAGCTGAAACAATCATTTCAGCTGGCTAAAGAAATTCTTCCTCAACATGGGTTGCAAATAGCAGAAGAAAAAATTCAAAAACAGGTTCCTTTTCAATATTTAGGTCATACTATTAATAGAAATATTATAACTCCACAAAAGGTCCAGTTTCGAACTGATAATTTATGTACTTTAAATAATTTTCAGAAATTACTGGGTGATATTAATTGGGTATGGCCTACTTTAGGAATTCCAACTTATGCTTTACCCTAACAAGAAACCCTGACTTAAATAGTCCTCGCATTTTAAGCCCAGAAGCAAAAAAAGGAGTGAAATGGCTGGAAAAAAGAGTGCAAAATAGCCAACTAACAAGGATAACTGTAAATCTTCCAATTTCTCTTTTAATATTTCCATCTTGCCATTCCCCTACGGGGATACTTTAACAAAAGGATAACATAATAAAATAAATATTCCTACCCAACAAAGATACAAAAAAAACTTCTGATCATCATAAACTTACACATACTAATGCTTCTGGCTTACGTCATAAATATCCCCACTTAACAGTAAAAGAAAGTAAGAAGATTGTTAAACAATGTACTACTTGTGGGCCCATAAATGCCCCTACTTTCTCTCCAGGAACTAATCCCCATGGAGAACATCCTAATGAAATTTGGCAAATGGATGTTACACATGTGCCTTCTTTTGGCTGCCTTCTGTATGTGCATGTGACAGGGTACACATATTCTAATTTTATTTGGGCAACTGCTCAAGCTGGTGAAAAGGCCTCACATGCACGTTCTAATTTATTAAATTGTTTTGCAGTGATGGGCCTGCCAACACAGCTAAAAACTAATCATGGGCCTGCTTATCTTAGTCAATCTTTCAAAAAATTTTGCAATAACTGAAATATTAAACATGTTACAGGAATTCCATATAACCCTCAGGAACAAGCGATAATAGAAAAAAGTAATCACTTATTAAACTTAATGTTGCAAAAACAAAAAGGGGGAGATGGAGGAGAGTCTGCTAGGGACAGACTGTCTAGAGCATTGCTTACCTTAAAATTTCTTAATAGACAACAAATTTCTAATGCCACAACAGCAGAAAGACATTGAGAGGTTAAAAAAAAAGGGAATGAAAATGAACAATGTGGACAACCAATATCCAATATATTGGAAAAATGAAAGAACCAATAAATGGGAAAAAAGGAGAGGTAAACTTTTGGGGCCGAGGTTTTGCTCTTATCATTACAGAAACAAGAGAAGAGCAGTGGATCCCTTCCAGAAGAATCAAGTCTAGAGTTAAAGATGCTGCCAAGACTTAAACTATGGACATGGTGGTTTTACAATGAATTAATTATAGGTAAAGTATTAGGTCAAGGTAAGATACCACATCATAATTACACTTATTGGACATACATAACCAACTCACCTCTTCTAGAGCTGTTAATTTGGAGTGCCTGCTACGCTCAATTTTACCGCTTCTACCCCAAACCCAACTGTCAATAATCCACTTTGGCAAATACTTAATGCTACCTTTCTTGATCTGAACGCTTCCCACCCCAACCTCACTCGCAATTGCTGGTTATGTCTTTCTGTTACACCCCCCTATTATGATGCTATAGCCCTTAATGCCACCTTTAACACTTCCTCTAATAACAATCCCCCACAATGTCAGTGGAACGCAGACAAAACTGGCGGCCGTGACCTTACTATCCAATCCGTCCTGCACACCGGACGGTGTGTCGGCAATGCCTTCGGTAACATGTCCACCACCTTAACTAAGTCTTGCCTACTTTTATCCCCTCCGTCTCAACATAAATTTTACATTCCCCCTAAAGGGGCAAAATGGCTGTGCTCCTCATCAGGGCTTACCCCCTGTGTGGCCACAGCAGCCCTTAATAGCTCCAGAGAGGTGTGCGTCTTGGCTGTTTTCCTCCCCCAGGTCCTTTACCATCATGAGGAAAACCTCTATCGGCATTGGGACGATCAGCCTTCTGTTACCATAACTAGACGAAAAAGAGAAATTATTACTGCTGTTACCATTGCTTCTCTTTTAGGTA
>JAKSZT010054495.1:1612048-1625728 GCA_026826555.1 Tolypeutes matacus | reverse complement strand
AAAAAAAAAAAAAAAAAAAAAAAAAAAAAAGATAGTGGTTACCAGAGGTTCTAAGAGGAGGAGGAGGGAAGAATAGGTGGAACATAGGGTATTGGGTTTGTTCTGTGTGATATTACAATGATGGATACAGGTCATTATATATTTTCTAAAAACTATAAAACTTTACAGTGGAAAGCATAAATCATAATGTAAACCTTGGCTACTAGTAATGCTTCAGTATTGGTTCATCAATTGTAACAATGTACCTCACTAATGAAAGATGTTATTAATAGGGGAATATGTAGGAGGAGAAGGGGTTGGATTATGTGGGAAGCCCTATAATTTTAAGTAAATTTTATGTAATATAAAACTTTTCTAAAAATAACAGTGTATTAATTTTTAAAGAAATTTTGCTAAGATGTGAGGGTGTGTAGATGTAATATTTCAGCCGAAATATCTAATGTAGTAGAGCACCATGAGCTAGAATTTCACTATCAGCCAAAGGCATTCATATTAAATTCAGTCAATTTATTAAATTATATTTTGTTGTTTCTCCTCACCAAGAACACTTTAAGATGAGTTTATGATGGCTATAAATCAGTAAGTTAATATGTTCTTGATAGAGGTAGTCATTAATGTTCATGCAGTATTTTGTTGAGTTTTTTTCTCCATGTAAAAACAAGACACTTCATTGTAACTATAAGGAATAATGACATGTTTTCAACATGATTACAAGAAAAAAGCACTGTTTTTAATATCCATATTATTTTCATGTAACAATGGCATGTATGTAAGAGTAGGAGAAGTGAAGCCACTGTTATTTTCAACTGCAATGATTTTGACCAGAGAAAAAGGGAACTATTAAACTTGAAACACCTTTATGTCCTACCAACATAAATTATTACTTTTATTGTCATTTGCTTCTTTTTCTAGATGTTTAGATCATTCCTGATCTATATCCACCTCCAACCTCTGAAAATGGATTCTACCAAATGTTATTAAGGTGTAAACTACAATCTAATACTTTGAGTACTTCTTTTCATGTGTTTTGTGCTTTAGGGAGATGGGACAAAAAAAGGCGGTGAATATATAAAACTGTTCCATTCCCCATCACTTGTAGTACTAGAAGATTTCTAAATTCTCCATTGTAAAGCTCCTTACTTCCATCACATACATATCTGAAAAAGGGAAGAGAGAATATTGAGTTACTTGCATCACATGAACTCTCTAGTAAGACAAGCTTAGTGTGATTTTGTAAATTCACAATCACTGTGAATGGGCACTAAAAGCTCAATAATGAGCACTTACAATATTAAAGAAAAGGTCTTTCACACTAAGATCTTTTAATGTGACTTGTGATGGAGTAGACTATCAGCAATAGTTCTGAAGTCTAGTACCAACAAGCACAAAATGAATACATAATAATAACAGTACAGAAACAATACAACCCACTAAACATATTTTCCTTAAATTGCAATGGGACTATCTAATAATCCACATAGAGGAGTTCTTCCTTTTTTAAATTTTAATCAGCTAAAATCCAAGACACTATGTGATAGAGAATCTGATTCATTTATTGCTAGTCACTTTCCACTGGGATCATTTTGACCCTTGATTCCTGTCTCCTCAAAGACAACCCTGAAACGGAAAAGCATTTCAAAGCCTTAGAGTTCATTCTATGAAGAACTGCCACCAAGTTTTAAAAGTCAACATTTCTGGGCCTCAGTTTGTCCATCTGAGAGATATGGAGATTGTATGACATCTTTTATTGTCTTCTGTCTCTAATATTCTGTGATCTTATGAAAGCCACAATGTGACCATAAGGTTTTGCAACCTTTCCTTTTTATAATAAATATGAATAACATTTAAATTGAAGAGTAAATTTTTTTGTTCTCCAGTTCTTAAAAACATGTCTTAGTTGCAAGACCACCTGGGGATCACTTTGTACTGTAATCTGTCTTAAAAATTATTTATTTTGAAACGATATTATTGATCTCATTTCACCTAGATAGCTCCCTGGGGCTCCTTCTTCCTTCTACTCTCTTACTTTGCCTCTTACACCACCAAAGTGTCATCCTACAGAAGGGTCTTATCAGTGATGAGACTGATGACGATAAGCTATATGCAATAAAGCTTCCACAGTTGCTTTCTCTTCCCGTTTCAAACAACTTCCGTGGAAGAAATCTAAAAGGAAAGAGTCTTTGAAACAGCAGGTATTGGCAGAGGAAAGGGAAGTAAGAAACTTTATTCCTTGAGATTGGCAGAAATAATTTGCATGAGAGATTAAACTCATTCCTGGTGCTTCATAAATGTTTGTATGTGGGGGGAGGTGCATTAATTTTTGAGGAAATGATCATTCAATGTCATTAGCAGGAGGCTGTAACCTCCATTATGTTATCTCCAACCTCCACTAATCTTTTCCTAAAATTAAACATCTTAATATAGCTTACAATGTGTTATTTGGTTTGGCCCCTGTATTTCTCTCCAACCTCATATGGCACCACTCTTCTTTCCTTATCCTAGAGCCCCATTTCTTACAGTCTTGAATGCTACTACTCTGAACTTTTTTCCCCTTCCTCCCACTTCACTCCAGACCATTGTTTAGTGAAAACACTCTTTCCTCAACTTTTTCATCTAGCTGATTCCTTTAACTCTTTTTCGCTCTCAGGGGAGATATTAACTTTTCCCCTGGTTTTCCCAAACTTGTTCTCAAACCTGGTGGCCACTCTGAGGTGGATGCCCCTTGTTTGTATTCCCGTAATACCTAGCACTTATGTTATAGCACTTGTACTCTTCCGTATCTATTAGTTTAAACCATATGAATATCTAGCCACATGGCTTTAAATATTATCCACATATCAATGAATCCCAAATCCATACTCCTGTCATGACCTCTCCATTATATTCCAGACTAATATATTTAAATGCATATTCAACATCTCCTCTTGGGGATGTTACCAGCCAGTTCAAAATCAAGTACAGGAGGAGGGGTAGAGAGGAAATTTGATTCACTTATATTGAAGAGTGCTTGAAATGTTTAGCTTAAGCATGAAATACAGAGTTTACTTTGTTATTTTACATAAAGATTTATCTTCATCATCTGCCCTATTGACTCCCAGATACCCATACTCAAATAGCAAGATTTCCATGTTTACCGACAAAACAAAGTACTGAATCATGGGAGGGTTTCAAAATCCTTCTATGGATCCATGGTTACTCATCTATTCCTGTGACTTATTAGAATCTTTGATGTTCTAGAGGTCTCTGACGAGTCTCTGACATCTCATGTCTTTATAAAGGCCTAAGGACATCTCTTGTGACTAAAAGAGACATCAGGTAACTACAGAGATAACAGGTGAGTCTGCAGTCAGAAGGCATACTGTCCAGTTAAAGGGGGCAAGAGCTCCATAGGTGGGTTTTCATTATTTTGTGAGATTTGAAGAGAACTCTTCCAGTTCAAGCCTGTGGGGATATCCCATTCTAGGACGGATAAGATAAGAAAAAAATGAAAACAACTGTTTGATGTTTTTATCCTTTTCCCAATATAAATAAATAAATAAATAAATAAATAAATAAATAAATAAATATTCCATCATCCAAAAAATCACATATTGGATGGAGATCTTTAGTTAAAATCCAAATTCCAATGTTACATCTGTTGTAAAGTAAAAAAAATTGTCATTGAATTGAGGTGAAATACTTCTGACATTTTGAGCAGGCAAAGTGCACAAGCACAACCCAACCCCTGCCCCCTTTTCAAAATACTAGGATACATGTCTAGAATAATTCTTTGGAAAAATAACATTCAGAGTTTTTGAGCAAAACACAGAGGTGATCTATCTCAACAGTAACAAAAATGATCTAATCAAAACACATAGCCAAGCCATTCCATTGTTCTAATTTTAGTGATGTTAACAAGATATGAACTCTGAACTGCAGGCAGCTGAGTGATGTTGCTGGGCAACTTTGGTTTTTATATATAAGATTGGTCTTTTTGGGTTAATTCTGCATTTTGCTTATATCATTAACTTTAAACAAGAAGATGCTGGGGCCTGCAGAATCTGATATTAATAGGTGGATGAGACAGTTATATATGTACACATTGTTTGGTAGTCTTTCTTAAGAATCCACATAAGTATATAACTATATTGTTACAGCTATAAAATGACAATATAAAATATAACAGTCATTTTTCTCTTAAGAAGAGGAGCTTATAAATTTACTTGGTCCAAAGTATCTCCTGCTTTAACAATACATCAAACTGGGTAGTCCCATCAGTCTCTATCAATTAGAAATTACTCACAAAGTAAATTACATTGAAAAGCTTTGATTTGTTACCAGAGTTCATTACCATTCTCTTCAATCTTTGAAAGCAAAAAAGTAATAATGGGACAGTGGTAGTGAAATGTATCTTTTATTGAGATTGATGAGAACCTATTTGTTATAATATTTGCTTTTAATAATTTAATTTTTCAAACACTGCAAAGAGAGCCATAAATATTTGATTATTAAGATTCTACAATTTATATAACTTTCATTTGTACTGGTTCCTGATTTTTTAACACATGCTCTCATGACTTTTTAAAATAATACCATTGGGAAGCGGCTGTGGCTCAATCAGTAGGGCTCCCGTTTACCATATGGGAGGCCCGGGTTCGGTTCCCAGGGCCTCCTGGTGAAGGCAAGCCCGCCCGCACGGCGTGGTTAGCTGACCCAGCGAGCACAAACAGCAAGGGGGGGATAAATGAATAAATAAATTAAAAAAAAATAATAAATAAATAAAATAAAATAAAATAAAATAAAATAATACCATCGACAATAAGTCTTTAGCTCTTAAATTAGTTTAATTGCATCCCTGCATTTGAGTAACACTTGCTGAAGTAAATTGAGGAATCTTTTGTAAAATCTAATTGGGTGATTGAAAGCTGGACATTAGCTTTCATCTTCACAGAGCTTTTTGGAAAGTTTTCCGTTCACTAGGATCATTAGAATACAAATGTGACCATTTGGAAAATAATATATGGAGATGTCTGCAAGAAGTGGAAGCTGAAAATGGAAACTAAAACATCCTCAGATTTAGTGAATTACATCATTCATGTCACTAAGTAAAGCCATCTAGAGTTAATTGCATTTCTTAAGCATCAAAATGTTTATAAAGAACACACTAGTATGAACGTGAATAGGATTTTGGTACTTAAACATGCAATATTAAGAATTATTTTTTAAATTACAGAATATTTATTCTACATTTTAAATCATACAACTGTCACAGTAGCCAACGATATTTGGTTGCATTTGCAATTGATTCTAAAAACATTAACATCAAATTGTATGTGTTCTCAAAAACTGTTGTCCAAATGCAGCAATAAATAAATAAATTTGCAAGCTTACTGGTCATTTTTACCTCATTACAGTCTTATAGAAATCCCTCTGGAGCCAGAGTCCTTTGCTTATTTCAGGGTGAAAGCCTCGAGAATGGAGAGCTTCCCATGATATTTTGTGGGGCACAAATTAACTGCCCAGCTACTGCAGAAGTTTCTTCTTTCCAGTTGGTCATTCCTTTCACTGAGCACTGCATTGAAAAATCCAAATAGGAATTTAAATTAGTAATTTGCTATAGTTACTACTGTTATCTATATATAGATTAATAGACTGCTACCCATCGATTAATAAATGTTACTATTTGTACTATAAGTTTGTCTTTTGCTGTGTAATTCAAGCATTTAAGATATTATTGGTAAAGTTGTTAGCAAAATATCTTTGTGTCTAGTAATTTTGTGTTTACCTTGACTGCTCTACTCTTAAATGAGTTTAAAGTTCAAAATTTTGCTGAGGTATATCTGTACAATGTGATTTCTTCCAGTATTCAAGTGATATCTTTGAGAGTTCATGGCACACACACAGATATCAGCAATATCGTGGTGGCTAAAGTTTATCCTAATTTTCAAAAGGAAGAAAAGTTGATGTCATATGTGGTATGGATTTCCACTGCCAAATTCTAAAATTAAGTTTTAAAATAAAGGCAAGGATCACTACAACCGATAAGGATTGATGTAGGAAATGGCATGCCAAACTAATACCAATACCTTTCATAACATTTGCTAGACTGATATTCAGTTTTGATTGTAGGAATACATTGAACAAAATTTCTTATAGCAGAAATTATTCAGGTACATGGTCTGCATAATGATGATTGGGCAACTCTACTGAAAATTAGTTAATGCATTGTTGCCAATCTAAAGTTTAAACTCTACAAATGTGCCTCAAAGTGCTACACTTGATCTTATCAGGTTGAATTTTTTAAAAATGACAAACTTAATGCAAAAGTTTAAGTTAGGCTTATCCCATTTGAAGATGATGGAAAGGTAAAACAGATAATTAGTATGGTGGATATTGTAATTCAACATGTGGGTGACATTTTAAGAAACACTTGAGCCCAGAGGAAGATGAGCAAGCTGATTTTCAAATAGAATGGTGTATTAAAGGAATGGAAGAAGTTTAGCCTAATAAAGAGAAAATTTTGAAGAGAGGGTATGATAGTTGTTTCCCAGAATTTTGATTTCTACTATATTATGGTAGATTTAGACTTATTCTGCAATATGAAAAGAAGAGGAGGAGGAAGAGAAGAAGAACATTTTAGTAAGATGTAATATTACTATAAGTAACTGAGCATATCTTAGGTAAATGTCAGTTTTGAAGGTGTGGTTATTACAAGAGTAGGAAATGAAGGAAATCAGGCCAGGAAATTAATGAGGTTAAGATTTTAAAGGTGGATAAGTAGGTGAAAAATACAGTTCAAAAGAGCATGTGAATAATGAGACATGAGTGTCTTAAGGGCATTAAATAGGTAAAATTCATCTGAAAATATGTCAGAATTCATCTGAAGTTCCTTACTTATGCCTAGCAAACTAGAACATTCCGTTTTGAACCTGCCGCTTAACTCAGTTTGCTTTAAGGGCATCTTTGTGACCAAACCCTACTGTAGAGTATAGCACACAGCTCAGAAGTCGTGTCCTCAGCTGCGTTTTTCTGGTTAGCACAGCATTTCAATTGGAGTTTCATCTGTTTGCAACTTCGATCCTATAAAAAAGGAAAGGGTTGAAATTCCTTTTGGTGAATCAGCCGAGGGCTTAAATAGGAAAGTTCAGAGCTTGATTATAATTTACTTGAAATTAGAAGGTTTATTTACCACAACTCGTGAATTTAACTATATAGCTCATGCAACCTGACTATATTATATCTTTCTCTCTTTAAAACTGATCTGCTTCTTAAATTGTAATACACCTCCAATATGGTCTTCTAGGAAATAATCTAGTAAGGTTTCAATATGGGACAGTTACACAATAGTGTAATCTGCATTCATTGTTGAAAAGGTACAATTATACTTCTCAAAATATTAACCTATATAAAGGCTACAAAAGACTAGAAAGAATGCATGATGTTGAAACCTCATTGAAACTATAAATAAAATTTGGAATCAAGAGTGTAAAGAAAAAAATAGTGACCTATGGACTTCAGCTGTATTTAAAGGACTTTGAAAATTATATGGTTTTACAAAATATAAAAGTTATTAATACATTCATTCACTCACCCAGTTATTTATTTTTCACCTAATATGTGCCATTTATTGTTCTCTTCTCAAAACCAAATATAAGTTTGGGCTATCTTAGTGAACAAAGATCCCTGTCCTTGTGGAGATTCTAGTCTGGTGTGGGCAGATTCATAAAAATGCATGGAATAAGCAAATTATATAATCCATTAGAAAGTGATAAGTGCTATAGAAAAATAGAATAGTGTAAAGGGAATTTGGATTTTGGTGGAGGAATTTTCAATATTAAAAACAGTGGTAAGAGTAGGGTATAGGCCTCATTGAGAAGTTGATATGTGAATAAAGACTTGAAGATGAAGGAATTAAGCTATGTGGATATTTAGCAGAAACAATTTCCAACAAAGAGAACAGAATAAAGGCTGTAAGAAGAGAAGATATTAAATAATGCCAAAGAAAATCAAGGAGGCCAGTGAGATTAGAATACAGTGAGCAAGAGGAAAGAAGTAAGTAGTATCAAAGAGATAATACGAGGGATTAACAATCAGGAGGATTTGATCATGTAAGGTCCCTTTGATGACTTTTGTTTTTACTCTGAACAAAATGGAGAGACACTGAAATCCCTGAGCAGTGGAGTGGCATGCCATGACTACTCTAGCTACTTTGTGGAATGTACACTAAAGAGAGCAAGGGATAGCAACAACAAAGAGGTGATGGTTGTATGAGTGATGATGGTAAAAGGTGGTCAGATTCTGTATACAATATTGAAGACAGTACCCAAGGCCTTTCCAACTAATTTAATGTGGCATGTGAGAGAAAGGGAAAAGAAAAGGATGACGCTAAGACTTTTGGCTTGACAAATGCAAGAATGGAGTTGACATTTACTGAACTGTGGAAGGTAGAAGATGGAGAGAGTAAAAAAGTGAAGACGATCAGGATTTCAGTTTTGGAAACGTTGAGTTGGAACTGTGATGACGTTGAGTAGACAGGTAGATATATGAGTCTTGACTCTGAGAGATTACTGGGCTGAAGAGGTAAATGTATGCATTGGTGGCATATAGATGACATTTAAATTCATAAAAGCAGAATTACCAAGTTCAACTGAATTCTAGGGCATTCTAACATTTAAACAGTTGCAGAAAGGAGGGATTAGCAAAGAAGACTTGGAAAGGAATAAATAAAGAGCTATGAGACAAATCAAGAGGATGTGGCATTTTGGAAGATAACTGAAGAAAATGTAGCAAGGAGGAGGAAATAATCAACTATGAAATACTACTGATAGGTCAAGTCAGATGAGGGCAGAGAAGTCAAGATTACAACAAGAGCTGTTTGGGAAGAGCACTGAAGAGTAAAGTCTTATCAGAATGTGTATAAGAAAGAATAGGAAAGGAGGAATTTAAAAGCAACTGTAACTGTTCTGTGGCCAAAAATCTTCAAAAATGAAGCCAATAAAATAGTCAAATACAATTAATAAGAAAATGAAATAATAATGATAGTTTTAAAAATAAGAAATAAAATACAAAAATATTAAAAATAAATAAATAAAAATTTATAAAATTGGGATAATAAAAATAATGAAAAATATTTAATTTTTTTTTTTACATTTTGGCTTTCACCATTGTAAGATCTATTGTCTCGTATGTATAGTTACTTTTACTTCCATTTATTCCCCCAGTGTCTTACTTTTTTCATTTTGTCTTCAAAGAAGTTTTGGGTTGCAGAAAAATCACGTACAGAATACAGGGGACTCCCATACACAAAACATCCTCCCCCTTTTGCCCCTTCCCCAATTAATAACATTTTATATATGGATGGTACATTTGTTACAAGTGATGTACAAATATCAAAACATAGATACTAACCATGGTCAATGGTTTACATTATGGTTTACATTTTGTACCATACATTTTATAGATTTTTATGTAATTTAACATGGCTTGTATCCATCATTGTAAGATCATGTAGAACATTTCCTTTTGTCCCCAAAATGCCCCATGTTCCATCTATTCTATTCCTCTCTCCCCCTTCCATTGGGACCCACAGCAACCACCAGGCTTCACTTCTTGAAGGATAAGATTCATAGTTACTTGCAACAAAACTGAGGGCTTGACACACTGGTCTCTCTTCCCTTATTAGGCACCGCCCTTGCTCTCGAGAGACTCCTGCCCCTCTATTTGAGAACATAGCGAGCCTCCCCAGGATGGGAGTCCAACACCTTCCCACACATTATGTAGGTCTCCCCACTGATATAACACTATGACAAAATGAACACTCACCCCTAGAAGCCTGCCCCAGGTGCATGCTGTCCCGAATGTCCCCCACATACAATGCATTAAACCAGTAACCCTCTCTTGCCATATTGCCAAAAGAGCATTCCCAACATTGTAGTTTCAACCATGTGACCGCCAGTCCCCAGTGTTCACCTGCTCCCTCCCCCAAGCCTACCCCAGTTCCATGGAAAGTTCAACCCACTCTCCCCACCCTTTCCCCCTGACAAATATGCACCACCCAACCCAATAGTATCACTTGTACCTCTGTCATGCCCTTCCACTGCACAACTACACACCTACACCTTATCATAGATTTCACCTGCATGGGCATTGACTTACAGCTTTCTTCTCCCTTTCTATTTCCTGTAAACTTATCTTCCAGACTCTAGCTCTGTGCGTCTGCTCAATTTGCTTAACTCATATCAGTGAGGTCATGTAATATTTGTCCTTTAGTGTCTGGCTTGCTTCACTCAACATAAGGTCCTCAAGATTCAGCCATGTTATCCCATGTGATAATACTGTATTCCTTCTTACAGCTGAGTAATATTCCATTGTATGTATATACCATAATTTGTTTATCCATTCATCTGTTGAAAAGCATTTGGGTTGATTCCAACTTTTGGCAATAGTCAATAATGCCACTATGAACATTGGTGTGCATATATATCTGTTCATGTCCTTGCTTTCAATTCTTCTGGGTACATACACAGCAGTGGAATTGGTGGATCATATGGCAGTTCTATAGTTAGCTTTCTGAGGATCTGCCAAACTGCCTTCCACAATGGTTGCACCATTCTACATTCCCACCAACAGTGGATGAAGGTTCCTATTCCTCCACATCTTCTCCAACATTTATAGTCCTCTGTTTTTTTAATAGTCACCAGTTTAATGAGTGTAAGATAATATTTCATTGTAATTTGATTTGCATTTCCTTAACAGCTAGTGTTTTTGAGCATCTTTTCATGTGTGGCTGGGGAAGATCATTGATGCAGGGTGTCAGTGATTCGGGATTAATGGGAGGAAGTTCACCTGAGCATACATGAAAGTCATATAAATGTGTTCAAATGTTCATAGGGCATTGTCACTGCGGAGATTCACACAATAACCAAAAGAATATCAAATTTCCATCCTGGGGAGCTCTGCCACATTCTCTAATGTAGCAGGAAGTATCCCACACATATAGGGGTAATGACTAATGAAGGAGGAAGGTCCATTGATGGACCACTGATATTGATGACTGTGCTTATTAACCATTACTCTTGAAATTGAAACTTAGCATAGTATTATAGGGTGCCTAAAAGTTATCTCCTGAGAGCCTCATTGTTGCTCATAAAGTGACCTCTCTCCAAGCAAACTCAGCATGTAAATGCCTCCCAGCATGGGACATGACTCCTGAGGATGAGCCTCCCTGGCACTGAGGAACTACTCCCAAGCACCAACTAGCAATGCAACTGGAAAAAGACCTTGACCAAAAGGGGGAAATGGTAAAAACAAATGAGTTTATATGGCTAAGAGACTTCAAAGTGAGTCAGGAGTTCATTCCAGAGGTTACGCTTATGCATATCTCAGCAGGATCTCAATGATAGCCAAAGTAGATTCTGCCTCAAATAGCGGAGTTCCTGAGGGCTCTGGAGATGTGAAGATACTATAGACAGGGCAGATTGCTCAGGAATTTGGTGGCTTGCCAGTGGACCCTACTTTGCAATTTATGCTCCCCAGTGTGACAGAGTTGGACTCATTGTGGTTTCCTTATACATGGCTCTACTGTCCCTTCTATTTGAACCTATAATTAGTACTAGAGTTAGCAAGTGTATGTCTGGCTTTGACCTGAATCTCAACATAGTTGCAACACCTACTCTCCAGGTCATTGGACTCACCCAAGACAACTAAAAAGGAGGAGATGATGGACAACTACCACACGAAGGAACCAAGAAAATCTACAACTTCAAGCAAGGGAGTGCCATCCATCAGCCATGTGGGATTGAAGCTCCCTCTCAATTAGAGGTGGAGTTGGCATCACCATACTGGCATTCTACTACAGAATTATTGTGATTCTACCAATGGAAGAAATTATATCATTGATGTGGAGGTTGTCGCCACTGGAGGTTCTAAGGGCAGGGAGATGGAATAAAAGGTGGAGGTGTAATACAGGGGCATTTTCAGGACTTGGGAATCATCCTGAATGACGTTGCAATGACAGATACAGGCTATTATATATCATGCCATATCCTACACAATAGTGTGGGAGAGAGAGTAAATTACAATGTAAACTGCAATCTAAGTTTAGTGGCAATGTTCCAAAATGTGTTCATCAATTGCAAAGAATATACCACATCAATGAAAGATATTATTAATGTGGGAAAATGTGGGAGGTGTGCAGCATATGGGAATCCCCTATATTTTTATGTAACATTTTTATAATCTAAGTATCGTTTTAAAGAAAAAGCAAATGTAGACACCCCTTTCAAGGAGTTTTGCACTGAAGGTGACCAGAGACGTGGGGCCATAAACTGACCATGAATGTGGAATAAGGACACAGTTTTGAAATACGTATTTTCAAGAAGGCAGTAATAATAACATGATTTCATACTAATGGGAATTATCCATTAAAGAGGAGGAAATTGATAACATAGGATAGAGAGAGATGAACAACTGCTGGAACAATGTTCCTGAGGTGGGAAGAAGGGATAGGATCTAGTGCACAAGTAGGATTGACCTTAGATAAACATGTGGATGGTTCATTAATGGTAACATTTGGGAAGGAAGAATATTAATAGTTGATTCAAAAGATTCTGATCCTCAAAATTTCAGATCCTCTGGAATGCTGTGCCAGAAATATTTTGGAGCACAAGCCTTTCAACACCTCTTAAAATTTACTATGTAGAAAACGTAGGCCAGCTCTTTCACTAACTAGATGAATAACTTTGGATTTTTTCACTTGCTGAGCTTCCATTTCATCTGGAAAATTAGAGGATGGGAATATAAGATCCTTTTCATTTCTAACAGTTTTTTATGCTATAGTGTGTCCTAGTCTACATTTTCATATGTTGACTTGTCCTATGGTCTTGGGCAAGCCACACCTAAACAAACTATAGTTATTATTTGGAAGGAAGCCAGTATTATGGACAGAGACAGGCACAAAGAGCCAGAAATAAAAAGATATACACACACATATTCACACACAAACGCACACATAGGCACTTTTCTTCAGTTCTCTCTTACGTAAGAGAGAGAGAGAGGAATAACTGTATTTCCCCTCTCTATACCTTGTATCTTATAAGCAAATGGACACATGAGAAAGAATTTTAAAAGAGGTACATGAACACTGTTAAAGGAAATCAAAGAACACTTAAATAAATGGAAAAATATTCCCTGTTCATGGATAGGAAGAAAAAACATCAAGATGTCTATCCTACCCAAACTAATCTACAGATTTAATGCAATCCCAATAAAAGTCAACACTGTATTTTTTAAGGAACTGGAAAAACTAACCACAAAATATATTTGGAGAGGCAAGAAACCCCGAATAGCCAAAGACATATTGAAAAAGAAAAATGAAGTTGGAGGTATCACACTACCTGACTTTAAAATATACTACAAAGCTACAGTGATCAAAACTGCGTGGTATTGGCACAAGGATAGACCTACTGACCAATGGAACCAAATTGAGATTTCTGATATAGATCCTCGCATATACATTTATCTGATATTCGACAAGGCCATGAAACCCTCTCAGTTGGGAGAGAATGGCCTCTTTAACAAGTGGTGCTTGGAGAACTGGATATCCATATCCAAAAGAATGAGAGAAGAATACCATCTCACACCTTATACAAAAATCAACTCAAGATGGATCAAAGATCTAAATATAAGAGCCAAAACCATAAA